>CM021103.1:606208348-606236597 GCA_007115665.2 Sequoiadendron giganteum
AAGACAATGCTCACATAACTCCAAATCAACGGATTTTAAGTGTAACGCCCCATCGTGGAACCCGGAAAACATTATGACAATCACATAAACAATAGAATAATTTATTTTTAAAAGAGATAACATGTGACAACAACAACCATAAACGTTTTAGGGTTTCACAACTACGCTACTATGAATAACAACAATACAATACAATACAATAGCCATTTAAATAATTAACTCAAAAGAAGTCATGTCCAGATAGATATAATAATAATATTTATATACAACAATCAAGATTATATCAAAATCTCAGAATAAAACAATATATACACAAGGAATCTCATGTACATCATGAGTGCAATACAATGAAGAATGAGATGAGGTTAAGAAGACGTCCATGCCACGAACTCGCCAAAGGAACTAAACTTTGCAACCACTGTGCAATCTAGATCCAACCAAGAAAACCTGTCACAAAAAAATACCTGATGGGGACCCAATGGAGTTGTGGCACATTCCTCCCAACCCTGTGGAGCTCGAAAGCCCACCCCCCATGCTAGGAGACAAAACAAGTCCTCAAGTCAAACTGACCTCATAAAGAATCAAATACAATTGTAAGGTTGAATCACATGACAACTCAAGAACCAGTCAAAGATAACAATAAACTATAACTATAAATTGCATACTCAAAAATCCATACTGAAAAATGCATACCCCCAAAGGCGACTCGCAACAGAAAGCTCACAAGGTGCACTAGGATAAGAGTGTAATCACATGTACATGATAGGTTACCCTGGGTAGCCTTCCTAGGTTACCGGCCCTCTACCGGAGTTACCCTGGCAACCTCTTACAACTCTCGACCCCTATACGTACTATGTGGCCTAAAATAACTTCTCAAGAAGACGAAGTGTTCAAGTTGCCATTCCAGGCCTTCTCAAATTTCTTTAACCTAAATGAGTGTTAAAAGCCAAGATGAGGTAAACATTATCTTGCAAGGTTTATTTATACTACCCAACCCCTACAACATGTTTTAATTCTCACTTTTTAACATACTTCTGATAGGTTACCACTGCAACCTATTCTGGGTCCGACCCCTAACGGAAGCCACTCTTCCTAAGGTACAACTCCACAAATAAATTACAACAAGGAGGCAATAATACAAGAACATGATATTCATTAAACACGGATCTATAACTAATTGATCCAATGTATAACCAAAGTAATAAAGAATTACAAAACTTCCATAAGAACGCATTCACATAATACGATACAACATTTTCCCCAACAGTAATACCTAGACACAATGTGAGAGATCCACTTTTCCCACAAAGATCTGAACAAGGTAAAATTGAGAAAAAATCACATTACCAATAGACAAACAACAAGCATTCCATAACTTAGAAACAATAACAAAATCTCTGGGAAACCACAACCAAGACTCTTCCATAATCAAGAAAATAACACAACATCGGGAAGGCATCTTAATTAGAATTTAACGATTTTAAAAATAAGATTCTAATTTGTACAAGACACTCTCAAAGATGTAAGCCATTGAACTAACAACATAAACTTATAAAACACTTATTTATTTATTTCATCCAATTGAGAGTAAAATTTACATTAAAATTTCTCCATATAAAACTTAATTAGAAGTAATTATAATAATCTAATATAAGCCACTATTTCATATCTAATTTTGAACATAAGCTAACTTAACAAAAGTGTATATTTAAAAGCCATTTCTAAAGTTGACTAACTTCTAAACAATGATATAAAAAGAATAATCTTATTTAAATCCTAACGCGTATATTTTAAATATCAAATAAAAGATATAACCCTAAATCTTATTACAAACTTAAACCAGACGACTCAAAACTGGGTGACTCGAGTAAATGATATTGACGAGTGACTAAGCCATGACTAATAGTTATGGATCATAAATAGCATGCATTCACTACCAAGGAGAGGAGAAGGACTCAATGTTCACACATAGCAAACGTCGACAACAGGTTAAGAAAAAAATGATGGTCATACAAACAATACCATGGGTGTGGTTACAAATACTCATCACCAAATAGGTTCCTTCCATTGATGGCCAAATGAAGCATACAATTGGGTGATCAAATCGATGGTGGCTTATTTGTTTCAGAAATGAAACCTTTGAAAATGGTAACTAAATTAAGTATACCAATTCATTGTCGTAACAGTTAAATAATTCCCTACAATGGATAAACCGCTACCTCAAACATACCAATACAAAAAAACCGAATCCCATATTTGTCAAAATGATCTCAGGTAGATAATTTTCCATATCAAATAGACCATATGATGCACGTACTTAATGATAGAATCCCTTCGAACATATGACCTATTGCATCAAGTATACCATACAATATACGTGCTTATTGAAAGACTCCTATTGAACAGTCGACTTGTTGCACTAAGTGTATCTTACAATGGACGTGCTTATTGAAAGACTCCTTTCGAACAGAAGACTTGTTGTATCGCATATACCATACGAGAATGCTACAACCTAGTTCGCTATAAATATCTATACAAAACCAGTGATTTCAAACTTCTACGCCCAAGCCTAAAGAAATCGATGGTCATTCTAATCACACACAAAGAAAAACAGGAATAAGTCGACCATGCATGGTGAACAAAGAGTTCCAATGCATGCGTACTACATGCAGGATAACTACAGGAAACAGGAGAAGCTATAGGTAAAAAGAAACATTGTAAGGTTTGGTATAACACGGAGCAGAAGAAACTATACCAATGAGTTCTTTTTGACAGCCTATACACTAAGGCTCATACTATACACAGGTTATCCGAAACCAGGATGAAACAAGGTGCGGCAGGAACAAGCATGCAACACCTAAGAAAGACAAAGATAATTCACTAGACCATGGCAACAATAATTACATCACAACAAGAAAAAACAAAAATAGCCAGAGCCATAAACATCCTAAACGCAGTCAACAAGTAAACAACATTTGGCAATTGACAAAGGATTAGAGAGGAAGTTATTGTAACTATTGATTCAGTGCATGCATCAGACATTAAAGAGATCGACTATGTTTCTAATTCTATAATTTGAAAATATTCATAGACTAACATATTTCATTTTTCTATGGTGTAACAGGAATTGAAGACAAAATCATCCCAACAAATTTACATGTTCATGACAAATAGACTTTGGAATTTAATCAAGAAAATAACTTGAAAGCGTTTCCCTGAAAACAGAGGACGATCACAACAGAACACCAAAGATTCAAACTTTCTACTTTCCACAACCAGAACACAGTCTTGAACAAAATTTTCAGCTTCTTTGATCAATTCCTCAAACCCAAAAATTTTAGAAAAATATCCTTAGAAATCAATCTTTCTGCTTCCTACTGTTTGAATATCAAAACTATCTCCGCAAGAATGATCTTTTTCCAGATTATATCCTTTTTCCATTATTCCTAAGTCTCAATTTTAACTTTCAGTTTCAACATGCAACACATGCATTCAACTTAATAGACACAACATATTAACAAGATATTCAACTTAAGATCATAACTCAAAGTTCTATTTTCGAAACGTAAAACTGAATAATGAAATCAATTTTCAATTAAATGCTCTTTTCGAAACAAGATATTTTAATATTTTAATTTAATCACATAACAAACTAAAAATAACTTTTTAAATTTAATTACATCATTAAATCAAATAAGGCAACATTAATATTAATTTAAACATTATAATAATTCAAATTAACATAATATAAAATTACAAACTCAATTATTAACAAACGACTGCAAGCACGCGATGAACAGGTGACAAGACAAAAAGGGTGAGGACATATACTCGTTATTTTCAGAATGAAGGCTAAGGACTGAGGATAAGTCTATCTCCTATCGATAATTCCACTGGGTCATGGCATTCTCAGACCTGACAAGCAGGTGGAGTCGATGTTTATACCTAAAAGTTGTGTAACACTGCATGATTAATCCAACATGTATAAATATGAAAGCACGCCGTGAAGAAGAATCACGATATAGCAGGGCACTCACTGATGAGTTATGCTAAATCATCTTCTT
This sequence comes from Sequoiadendron giganteum, assembly GCA_007115665.2. Lineage (NCBI taxonomy): Eukaryota > Viridiplantae > Streptophyta > Pinopsida > Cupressales > Cupressaceae > Sequoiadendron > Sequoiadendron giganteum. The sequence goes on from CM021103.1 coordinate 606,212,413, forward strand.
CACCGACTGACGTAAACATCTAACTAACATAACATCATAATGTGTAAAACATAACAGCATAGATAAGCATCATAAATTTCATCTCATGAAAGTAGACATCACATCAAATAATATAGTGTATCATCAAATGAGTTTCACAACCAGTCATGTAAACCATGACATAAAACATCAAAACAACATAATATCAAAGGTCTATCTGCTAATTGTGTCACAAAATAGCTAAAATAGAATTATCATCAGGAGGGTCACTACATTAAGCTTGGAAGTTGATCCATTTGAAGCATGGCTTAAAGTCCCATTTTTCTCATATGTCTGAGCCTCTTATGCCAAAGCTCTAAACCACTGTCCTCAAATTCCATTATAGCTCCCACTTCACCATGAAACTCTAAAACATATAGATTACCCAATTTTTATCCTTTGGTTATCTTCCAAGTGTCTAAAGAAAATTTTGACATTGCACCCTTGAGCATAAAGTTGACTTACTGATATTAAATTTCTTTTCAGTTTGGGAACATGTCTAACATCCCGCAAAATCCATTTATTTCCATTTTGTAATTGTAACATCACATCTCCTTTGCCTATTATTTCACATTCTTTATTATCACCAAGAACTCTATCGAACTTACCTTCTTGGTACTTTGTGAAAACCTCCCTACATGGAGTAGCATGGAAAGAGGCACTAGAATCGAGCACCCATGAATCTGCAGTAGTGTCACTTGCCAAAAGAACAAAACCACCATCTTCTTTATCATATGAAATGTTTACTTCATTATTGCTTACCCTTTCTTGTGCATTTTTGTAATTCCAACAATTCTTTTTTGTGTGACCCAGTTTGCCACAAAACCAAAAATCACCGTTCCTGCCCTTGGACTTCGATCTTCTTGTAGATTTGGACCTCCTTCTGTTATTATTTATGCCTCTATCTTGACTCCTTCCCCTATTGCCAGTACTTACAATAGTCAAAGCATCATTAGATGAGGGTTCTTGATTTTTTCTCCTCATGTCTTCATTGAGAAGAGTGGTTGCAACATCATCAATTTTTAATTTACTCTTGGTAGCCACATAAGTACTAACTACCATCACAACTCCTTCCCAGTTGTTCGGTAGAGAGCATAATAATAAAATTGCTTTAATTTCATCATATAAATTTATACCCACCAAAATCAATTGAGTGACCAAGGTATTAAATTCATTGAGGTGATTGGACATGATCCCACCCTCTCTCATTTTTAAATTATATAACTTCTTCATGATAAAAACCTTGTTTGATGTCGATTTCATCTCATACATATCTAAAAGTTTATCCCATTGCTCTTTTGTTGTCTTCTCAACTAAAAAATTGAATAGAATATTGTTGGAAAATGAAAGAAAAATAGTGCCCCTTGCTTTCTTATCCATTTTCTCCCACTCTTCGTTTTTCATAGAACCTTGTCCTTTGGCTTTTCCCATTAGTGCAAGTGAGAGTTCCTACTTAATCAGTAGTGATTCCATATATACTTTCCACAATCTGAAGTTCTACCTTGTGAACTTCTCTATCTTCCATTTATCTACTTGTCCAACATCGGTTGATGGGTATAGACTAATGTCCATGTGTGTACATGATTAGTAGTGAATGGTGTTATTACACGGTTAATTGAAAAAAAATGTAGGTTGTGTTCTTGCCTTATGTGTAAATTTAGGGCATGACAACCATAACTAAGTCAAAATTGAGCCCAATTCTCAACAAATTTTATCTACAAATATTCATTAGGCTCGTCTACTAGGTGATACCCTTAATTCAAAGCCACAACCTAAAAACCAACATAAACAAATAAAAATCAATAAAATTAAAAAGAAAGAAAGGAAGTATTTTTGATTGATGCAAGATTGCATATGGACCTAAATGCTCTTGAATAAAAAAAATGAGTAAGTGGAATGTTCCATGAGTTAGGAACTCATGAATTTTTTTAGGTTCTTAGGATGGCGATGCCATGCTTTTTTTAAATCCAAACTTCTTCTTTATTCACTTGATCTCTTCCCTTTCCTATTGTCCTCTCTTCTTCTCCATCTTCAACATGCAAATTACCATAATGTTTTTCTCTATAAACTAGATCCATGCTCTTCATGAGATAGCCTTAAATACCCCAATTATGATTTATGATGTTTCATCTTTGAATCTGTAATACCCCTTTGTTTTGCACTGTTGTGCGAATAGTGTTGTTCTCCTTTATTATGTTTTAGTTTTTGTTTGTACTTTGACTATGGTACTCGGTTACTATTTGATCACTATTTTATCGTGATGTGGTGATGTATTTTGATGTGATAGTATTTTATTATGATGTTATCATTATGACATGTTTTGGATTAGCTTAGCGGATATTCGAATTAATGATGCTTTATGCTTTCGATTAAATTATTATGTTAGATTTTTCAGTTAGTTACATTGTGTTGGTGAAGGGGATGGTATCGTATCACTCGCTTGTGAAAGCCCTACGATTCCGAGATTTCCTCTTCATGGTGTGTTTTAATTATGACATATATATGCATGTGGATATATTCTTTGTGCGCAGGTTGATAGGTACAGGACATCGACTCCACCTGGTTTTACAGGTTTGAGCATGTCCATTACCCAATGACATTTGATTGAGAGATAGTAGCTAGGTTTTCTGTGCCAAGTCATCACCCTAGTCATAGTGTGTTGTCGAGTCTTAGTCGGGTCAAGTTGCTTTATTATTGTTCCTTCTCTTTGATTATTTAATCGCATGTTATTAGGGTAAATAAATGCTTGTGTAGTCCAGTTGTTGATTAAACTTATCTGGTTTAATGTTAGAAATGTGATTTAATTTATTGATTAATTTAATTAATTAATAAATAATTTAATCTTGGATTAGATTTATTTTATTGATAATTAAATTAATTTAGTTGAAATAAATTAAGGTTTTCATTTTGGAATTAATTGATATTTTGTGTGAAATTGGAAAATTGAAAAGATGAAATTGAAAATTAAAGAAAAAGATTTAAATTTCATTTTTTAGAAAATTTTGAATTAAAAAATTGAAAATAGAGATATTTTGCTATTCTATTTTTGAAAATTTATGAGGGTGGTTGCATAGATATTTTGAGATATTTTTTGGAATTTTCTTTGTTATTTGGATTTTGGGAATGAGTTTTCAACAAGTTTTTGAGAAATTGGAAAAGGAAGGAAAGAAAAGAATATTTTTTGTTGGATTTTGGATTGGGAAGAAGCAAGTTGGAAGGATCAGAAGCAGAAATTCAAAACACCATTGTCAACCATTCAAGCTTCTTGGAAGAACCAGGTTTTCTTCAATTAAATTAGTTTCATTTTGAAAGATTTTTCAATTTAGATGTTGTTGTTCGAAATATTTAAATTCTAATTATTGATTGTAAGAAAAACCCATGTTAAATCTTGCTTCAAAATTTGAGAAAACCTCTTTTGCTATTTGATTTTTTTCAAAAATAAAATGGTATTCTTGACTGAAAATAATTAATTCACAGAAGGTTTTCCCAATTTGTTATGGAAATTATGTCTTTGAAAGCATATTATATATATACATATGCATATATATATACAGATGTATATATAAATATATGCATATATATATATATATATATATATATAGTTTTATTATATATTTATTTTAGTTGGGGTTATGTCAAAATTTGTGTTAAATTTAGACCCCTGGCCTAAATCGCGGATTTTGAAATCCGTAGGGGTTTGGATGGAAATTCTTTTTTTAAATAAAAAATAATAATAATAAATTTGTTTCTGGGGAGGCGTTGGGGGCTCACCCTCACTGCGCCCCCATGGGAGGCGAGTGGGGGTAGCCGTGCCCAACGCATCCCCCAAAAACCCCACTCGCAACCACTGCTAACACAGCTGCCACCACTGGTGGTGGTCGGTTGTGCTAAGCACAATCGTGCCACCAACATTGTTGGTCGGTTGTGCATAACACAGCCGCTGCTGCCAGGGGTCAGCTGGGTAAGCCGCCACCCCACCTAAGGTCGGTTGGGGAAACCGTTGCCCCTAACCCTAATGCATGCATGTGGCCCGAGGAAGAAACAAGGCCTACACTTCTTAAAATTCAATTTTTTACTAAAAATAAAAATTATAATATGTTTTAATATTTATTATTATATTTTTATAATATTTAAATATTAATATATATTAATATTTAATATTATATTATATAATAATAAAATATTAATATATATTATTTTTTTAACTAGTTAATTTTATATATTTATGATACATATACATGGATATGTATATATATATATATATATATATATATATATATATATATATATATAATTAGATGAGTTTTTTGTTTAATTTTGTATATATAGTTGAAATATATATATATTAAAATGTTTGATTTGAGTTAAATTGAGAAAATTGAAAACATGATAACTTTAGTAAATCATTGTTTGATTTTAAAATATTATTTTTAAAGGAGAAGTGATTATGATTTAAATAATATGTTTTTTTTAAGACCAGTTAATTGCTTTAAAATAGATATAAGGAAAGGAGGAAGCAATAATTATTTATATCAATGAACTTTGATTTACATGATAAACTGATTAATTTATCATTATTTAAATGCAAGTAGGGAAATTAAATAATTAGTATTAATTTCTCCTTTATCTGAAAAGACGTATTTTAATTCAGTTTAATTAATGCAATAAATTACTGAATGTTAATGAGGAAATGGATTTAGTGAATCCAAAGTAGATTTAATTCTCATCTTGATTGTAAACTATTTATGTTATCATTTGGGGGAAATTGAGTTATAGAGAATGATAAGTCTTCCAGATGGGTTTTCAGTTATGTGGGTTGTCGTCTGATGTTTGTCAACTTGTTGTGAATTCCTTGGGTAGTGCATGGTGTCTAGTTAGTGTTTAACCTAGTTTCCATGAATGGGGATGTTTTGTGCCTCCTTAGGAGGATTTGTGACTCCTTGTAAGGAGTGGCTTTATTATGTTTGTACCTCCAGTGTTGGAGTGAGTTTCTTTTTAGGTTTCCTCCTAGAGTTGGAGTGGTTGTAATATCTATTTTGTATGCACTTGGGTTCCCTTGGTAATTGGTTTGATTGTGTGTTGTCAAGTAGAAGAGTGGCTTCTATTAGGTGTCAGATCCCAAAGAGGTAAACCGGATAACCTTCAGAGGTGGTTTAATCAAGTGATAACTAAAACAATACTTAAAAGATTAGGACTAACTTCTCACTAATCAAGATAATTTTACTTCACTTGTAACGCCCCGCCACGCAACCCTAGAGGAAGTTTTCAATTCACTATAAAAACGTACTAATTTATTTATTTTTAAAGTGAATTAAACATACATGTTCATCTAATAATTGACAACATCCCCTAGGGTTACGTAACCGAGATTACTTATTTCCCCATGATCATACATCATTAAGAATCATTGCATTAAAATTACTCAAGTAAAAACATTCATTCAACATAAATAAATTAAATGAATAACAAGATAACCATCCTTCTTCTTCATGAAGATGATAGGTGCTCCCCAAGGAGAAACACTAGGATGAATGAATCCCTTCTCCAACAACTCCTCCAACTGCAAGCGAAGCTCTTTCAGCTCCTGAGTAGTCATATGATAGGGAGCTCGTGAAATAGGCTCCGATCCAGGTACTAAATCAATTTTAAAATCTATATCTCTCCTCGGTGGCATACCTGGAATGTCATCTGGAAAAACATCTGAGAACTCCTGAAGCATAGGATGACTATCTAGAGATACCTTCTCCTCTACATCTCCTAATCCCAAGTCGTCAACTGAAACAGCAAACAACTGACATCCCTGCCGAACACATCTCCTCAACTGCATAGCTGAGATAATCCTCAAGGATATCAGTCTTTGAACTCCTATAATCTCAACCTCACCCCCAGATGCATTAATGCATCGTATCAACTTACGTCGACAATCAATAACTGCTCGGTGAGCCTCGATCCAATCCATACCTATGACAACATCATAGGATCCCAATGGTATAACCCGAAGATCTAAGGCAGTACGGAGTGGTCCAATCTCCAACCTACAGTTAAGTACAACTGAATGTGATGCAACCTTTGCACCTGACGCTAACTCAACCTGCCACCTATCGGCATGCCTTATGGCTCCCAGTCTACCACGTGACACTACAAATGAAGAAATAAAAGAGTCGGATGCTCCTGAATCAAAAAGAATAGTAATAGGGTTACCCAATAACATACCATGAGTCTCCACTACGGTACCCTGGTGCTCTGCCTAGTGGTTATCAAATGCTATGAATACCCGGTGGCCTCTGCCGGCATCTCCCACTGTCGGCTCTGACGTCATTGGTCTCTGTGTAAATCTTGGCGTGCCCTTATTGGGACACATCCTAGCAATATGGCCCTGCTGACCACAAGTGAAGCAACCTGTGCCTCTACCATAACCTCTACCTCTAGCTAGTGCGCTAGATTGCTGTGCACTGCCTCTAAAAGTGGACTGGAAGTTCTACGTGGGTTGCTCAGAATTGAAACGCTTCATGCGCCTCCAGTTCTTGTTACCCTATCCCTGCTGGAAACCCTTCTGTTTCCCCTGGAATGACTGCTGCTGACTGCCCTGTGCTGATACCTGCTGAGTCTTAGGAGGCCCCGCTCCCTATGACTGTCCACCTCAAACACTAGTCCCAACTCCTATACCACTGCCAATAATAACACTAGTATGACCTCCCAGTGCCATAGCCAGGTTCTCCTCCACAAGCCATGCCTTCTCCACAGCTACCTCCATAGAGTTGGGTTCAAAGACCCGCACTCCTCCACTGATACGAGCATTTAAGCCCCTGATGAAATGTTGCACGAGCATTCCCTCATCATCTCCTATCCCAGCGAACTGTTTAAGTTCGTAGAATTGCCTCTCATACTGGTCCACAGTCAAGGCCAACTGTCGTAGAGCATGGAACTCATCACCTCTACGCTGACGCCAATGATTAGAGAGAAAGCGAGCTCTGAACCACTCAAGAAAGATCTCCCAAGACACTATGCTCATGTCAATATGGAGCTTCTGCTCCTCTAGCTTACACCAAGTGGCTGCAAAACCTTGGAGGTGAATAACAGCGCATCGCACTTTAGTATTACTATCAAAGGGATGCATAGAAAAACATCGATCTAGGCCTATCAGCCAAGTCTCGGCCTCTAAACCTGTACCTACTCCATCAAATAGTGGTGGTTGCGACCGAATCAAATCTCTCATATGAGAAGATGCTAACCCCTCTGACTGTGCTGGAACTACTCTCACCCTAGGATTAACCTTAGCATCTGCCCATCTCGGGCCTAGGACTGCTAAAGCGTCTTCCAAAGCCTTACGTACAGCTTCGACCCTCGGAGGATCCTGTTGTCTACCACCGCCCCCTGGGCCATTATGTGAAGCCTAATGCTCCTCCTGCTCTGGTATGTGTGGCACATGAGGTGGTGAGTCATGATGACTCTCCTCTTGATCATCTACCCAGCCGCGACCTCATCCTCTCCCTCATCCGCATCTAGGAGGCATACTCCTACACAGACACAAAAAGGGTATTAGACAAGGTACACTTGGAAACCTATGCAATTAAGCTTAATGGGTACAACATAATCCCAGAGCACCCAGTGTTTAAACCCGGGCTCTGATACCATGTGTAACGCCCTGCCACGCAACCCTAGAGGAAGTTTTCAATTCACTATAAAAGCGTACTATTTTTTTTTTTAAAAAGTGAATTAAACATACATGTTCATCTAATAATTGACAACATCCCCTAGGGTTACATAATCGAGATTACTTATTTCCCCATTATCATACATCATTAAGATTCATTGTATTAAAATTACTCAAGTAAAAACATTCATTCAACATAAATACATTAAATGAATAACAAGATAACATCCATAGCATAATTCCATTAAAAGAATATCTGTTTACAAATCTCATTCCCAAAATGAGTCATAATACATGAGTGTTTCAATTACATAAATCCACCTCATAAATACAAGAGGGTAAAATCAATTTAATACATTTTGAAATACAAAGTACAAGAAATAATAACAGGATCCACGAGCTATCCATCTGGATGTCTCGCCACCAAGTATAGAAGATCAAGGGGGACCCAATGGTTTTGGTGCATGTTCCTCCCAACCAAGTGGTACCCGAAGGCCCACTCCCCATGCTAGGAGATAGTAACGACGCAACATGGACAACAAACTACTACCTCTAACCAAAGGCAGACTCATATTGACACATACTGACTCAACCAAACACATGTACAATAAGATTCTAACACTAACATGGTCACATTGCTTCTAGACATAAAATTGATCGGGTATGATAAGAATCCATACACACAACACACAACACTATGTTATCCTAGACAGAGTGTCATCGCAAGGTTTGTCATGAGATCTCCTCTCGACATTCTTCATAGGCTCCGGTGGTCCTGGTGGCCTCAACCGAATCCCGGCCCTCATACTCACTCAAGCGGAATCAACTACTTTTTGTATGGACAAGATAGTTGACCTTGCCATTCCAGGCCTTCTCACTCACCCCAAGTCTAAACTAGCCCTTGTGCCTATGAGTGAGGTTAATTCTTGATTAATGTGAAATGCACCCTAATCATCTGAGTAAATTACTTTAATTTTCACTTGTTAAAATCACTTTCGAAGGTTACCCGATTTACCTCTTTGGGCTCCAACCCCTAACAAAAGCCACTCTTCTAATGAATAACACACTACACAATCTAGACTCCAAGGGTACTCACACATTACAAGACTGAACAACGCAAATTCTCCTATTCTAGGAGACAACAAATAAGGAAATCCACTCCAATACTAGGAGGAAACAAAACACTTATAACGCTACCCAAGGGAAAAATGAACATTATCTTGATAAGGGAATGACCCACATACTCTGGAAGACTTAACAATTGAAACATAATTACCCGCTCCCAAAGCAAACAACAAAAAGGAAATTTTAACATTAAAAGGCACTGGCAAAAGATTTCACTATATTTGGATATCTTAAATCCATTTCCTAATCTAAAGCTTCTCGCGGAAATTAAACTATGTCATTCTAAATTTTCATTTAAAAAATAACTAATTCCCTTCATTAAATAAATATATCTTCTCTATCTATCTAACCATGCACACTATTCGTTTCAGTTTTAAAAATCAATAAATAAATACTTGCATAAAGCCAAAAATCTGAAACAGCATATAAAATATATGCCTGAATATACAAATCTAAATTAAAGTAGAAATAAAATAACAACTATATTCAACACTGATTTTAATCTTATGTCCTACTAAAACTACCAGATTATAAAATTAATTACTTTTGGAGAAAAAAACCAAACTCATATATCCCTTTCCCTATATAAACTTATAAAATACATATTAAATATTATACCTTGCTATATAATATTAAAATATATATATAACTATGCATACTCTATTAAATCTAACATTAAAATACATTGTCATTAAATACCAGCATATTAAATATTATATAATAATATTTATTGTTGAATGATACACAAATTTTCATAAAGCAAAAACTTAAACTTAACTAAAAATTATAAATTAATAAATTAAATAAAAAAACCAACTTTTAAAAAGAAAAAGCATTGGGCGATGGGGAGGGTGACCAGACAGTACACAGTCCGGCGGACGGTACCGCCGGTACCTTGCGGACTGCCGACGTCGATGTACGCCAGGGCGTCGGGCTGTACATTGTACAATCGGCCACCCCTTATAAAGGGCGCCGGTCTATACAATGTACAAGCCGGTCCCTTGGTGCATGAGCCGCGCTCACCACAGGTACGGTGGGCGGTGGGGGTATATCCGCCCCCACCAACCACTTTGATTTTTAATTTTTTTTTCTTTTTAAACTTTTTTTTTTGTTTTATATATATATTTTTTATAACATTTTCTCTATGACACAGAATTTTTAGAACGGAGTTCGAAATTTCGTTCTTTCCCAGGTACGTCGTACGGACGACATTAATAATAATAAAAAATGATAGTACGCATTTAATCAATAACATTCAATGATTATGCATATATATATAATATATATTATCTGTATTTATATTCAAAGATATAACACATATAATATATAATTATATATATATTTTGACCCAAAATAAATTTACTAGAAAAAAAATTGAGAAAAAGAATTAAATGGAATAACCAAGAATCAATAACCATTTTCCAGAATTCTTTCATAACTTCATACAGATTAAAAATAAAAAATAAAACCGAATTCTTTTAAAACCATTTCTTTCAAATTCCCAAAAATACAAAAAATAAGAAAACTAAAGGAGATCTAATTTTCTTCATCTTAAATTTTCTACAGAGATTGGTTTTCACAGCCAGATCTAATTGTTTTCCAAAAAATAAAATTTCTTCAATAATCTACCTTTGATGCACAATCTAGGATTTAGACAAATTAATGATTCTACCATTTCCTTAATTGAAAAATTAAAACCTACAGTAAATTTGTACAATCTTCCAACTTTCCTGATGAATTTAAATCTAGTTTTCATTAACAAATCTTAACTCCTAAAGAATTCAACCAATAGATTCTTTAAAACAATGTAAATTTATTTTAAGTAAACCAGAACAAAATTCATAGCATAAAAGAAAACCTGGATTTTGACGCTACAGGCAATGAAGAGGATCTTTGAAGCAGAGTCTCCTCCAATGCTCTCTTGAATTTCTTTTGATCATGCAACGAATCCCAGCAAGCAACGATCCAAGAGCTCAAACCACTTCAACCAAATTTCTTCCTTTCAAAACAATCCTACCTACTTTCTCAATAAATTCAACCCAATTTCTTACTGAATTCTACCCAAATTTCTCAATACAATTCTCCCCAATTTCTCAATTGATTCTACAGCTAAAACTCCTTCTAAATTTCTTTTTTTTCTTTTCTCTCTTTTCTTTCTTTTCTTTTTCCTGCCACTTTTTCCTTCCTCTTACATAACACCCATTTCCAAAAACGAAAACAACTAAAAAGGAAAAACCCCCAAAAACCTCACACAAATTTCTCAAATTAATTTAGTAATCTTCTAAAACAAATAAAATTTCTAAACTAAACAAACTCTCTTCAATAAATAAAATATGCAGTCGCTATAATTCAAAATATCTTTAACAATCTAAATTTTGTTGCGTGCAAAATTAAAAATTAAAAATTAATTTAATTTCCCTTTTTCGAAACTCACTTTGAATGCAATTTCACATATTTTTCAATTTCATTTGTTTTTAATTTAATTTAATCCAATAACCTTAATTAATTAATTTTAATTATTTAATAATTAAATCCAATCCTTTTGAGATTAAATTTAATTAATTAAATAAATTAAAATTTAACTAATTAAACTTTATTATCAACTTTAAGTATAACATCCAGGTAAAATTTTACTTTAATATACAATAATCACTACTTTTAATCAATGCTATAATTCCAACAATTGATTTAACAAATACGCATCATACATAATCAAATAAAATTAAATAAGGTAAGACATGACTCAATAATAGGACTGACGACACACTAAGGCTAGGGCGTAGACTGACACATGTTACCTAGCTACTATCTCCCTTTCAACTTAACCGTTGGATCGACACACTCAAACCTGTGAAACCAGGTGGAGTCGATGTCATGTACCTACAACCTGAAAACCAATTAAACATCATACAGTATATCTAGCATATAATACACACCATGAAGAAGAAATCACGGATTCGCAGGGTGCTCGCAAGCAAGTGATGCAAACCCGTCCTCTTCACCAATACACTCATCAAGGACTGACACTAACGTCATAATCAATGCTCACATATAAAATCTCATGATAATTCTACTAACATCATTAATCCATGAAAGCATGTGAAACAAAATCATATAACCACCTCACACAATAATAGTTGCCGCTCAATAGTAGCGATCAAAACATCATAACAAAATATGTCTAGTATCAAAGTATCTGCAACCAATAAAGTATCAAACAAACTGAACAAGAAGCAAAACGGAGGGGTATTACATCACTCATAGACACAAGGGCTCATTTAGACTTGGGATGAGTGGGAAGGCCTGGAATTGCAAGGTCATCTATCTTGTCTGTACGAAAGGTATTTGATTTCGCATGAGTGAGTATGGGGGCCAGGATTCGATTGAGGCCACCAAGATAACCCATAGTGGGCATCAGAGCCTATGAAGATTCCTAGAGGTAATCCCATGATGAGTTGTGTGATGACACTCTATCTAGGACAACAGTTGGTATTTGATTTTGTGTGTATGATTCTCTTAACATACTTGATCTATTTTATATCTGGAAGCAATGTGACCATATTAGAGTTGTACTTGTATTCCACTTGTGGTTGTATGGTTCTTGTGTTTGGTTGTATCAGTATGAGTCAGTATGATTCAACCTATGTCTAGAGGTAGAGGGTCTTTTCTTGGAATCCTTATTACTATCTCCTAGCATGGGGGGTGGGCCTTCGGGTACCACTTGGTTGGGTGGCGTGCACCTTACTCCGCTGGGCTTTCTTCTTGTTCGTGTTGACGAGATTTCCAGTTGGGGAGCTCATGGGATCTAGTTACTCTTAATGCTTTATTCATTTCAGTTGATCTTGTAATTTATTACCCCTCATTTGTTAACAAGGTGGAAAGTTGTAATTTGTAATCATGCTCATTGGATTTACCTCATTCAGGGAATGAGATATGTAATCTCCTTATTATATTATTGTACTTTGGGATCTCATGGTATCTCGTATGCTTTGATGTAATTTATCATGTATGGAATGTATGTATTTCTAAATTATTAAGTAAATGAATGTTATGGTTTAAATTCATGTTTTTTGTTGAGGTTCTAAATAACCTTTGTCTCGTAACCTTAGGGCTTGTTGGCATTGGGTAGCGAACTTGCAAGTTAATTGTACTTAAAATAAAAAAACAATAGTCTGTTTAAGTAGTTAATTGCGACTTCCTCTAGGGTTGTGTGGTGGGGCGTTATAGAATCTTCACTTCCCTTGTGATTACCTTTAGTCTTCATGCCTTTCTCCCTTTCTTTATACTACTATTGCACAAAACTAGTACACTTCCTTTATTTCTAATTCCAGTGTAATACCCCTTCGTTTTGCTTCATGTTCAGACTGCTTTTATGCTTTGTTTTGGTTTCAGCTACTATGATACTGGGCATACTTTGTTATGTGTGTTTTGATCGCTATTGTTAGAGTGATGAACTATTATTTATGTGATGTGGTTTATTTGATGATTTGTTTTACATGTTTTAATGGTGTAATGATGTAGTAGATATAACATGTGTTTCATATGAGATTATTGAGTATGATGGAAAAGTCAGTTTTGATGAGTGTATTGGTGAAGGGGACAGGTTCGCATCACTCGCTTGCTAGTGCCCTGTGATTCCATGATTTCTTCTTCACGATGTGTATTTTATGTTGCTTATATATGTATGATGTTGGTTACTTGGTTTTCAAGTTTGCAGGTACATGACATCGACTCCACCTGGTTTCATAGGTTTTAGTGTGTCGATCCAACGGTTAAGTTGAATGGAAGATAATAGCTAGGTAACTTGTGTCAAGTTTACGCCCTAGCCTTAGTGTGTCGTTAGTCATGTTTGTTGAGTTGTGGTTTACTGTGTTTTAATGATATTTGGTTCTGAGAGGTGCTTGTTCATTAAATTAATAATTAGAATAATTGCTTTGTTTAAAAGTTGTTATTTATTTAAATTAAAATTAAAATTGTGGATAGAAGTTATATTTAAATTTATTAATAAAATTTAATTTAATTTATTTAATTAATTAAATTTAATCCCCAAAGGGTTGAATTTATTTATTAAATAATTAAAATTAATTAATTAAGTTTTATGTTGAGTAAATTAAAAAAAAGCAAATAATCTAATTTATTTTTGAATTTAAGGTTAATTGGGAAATTAGTTTCAAATTTTGGAGTTAATTTATTATTTATAATTTTTAAATTAAATTCAAATTAGATTTGGTTGTTGAGGATATTTTCAATTATGTCAGCATGTGTAAGTTTAATTAATTAAAGGAGTTTGTTGCAAATTCATTCACGGAGAGAATTTTGGAGAGGAAAAGCTTCTTCACGAGTGTGAGGATATTTTTGGAAAATTTACACAGAGGATTGTTTTGGGGAAATTCTTGGCTGTGGAATTACATTGGAATTGTTTTGGTAAAACTTGTTGTGTTTGTTGGTTGCTTTCTTGGTTGGAATCACTAGATTGTTGGATAGAAGTTGTGGAAGCTTTGGAGGAGGCTCTGCAACAAATTTCCATTTCCTGAAGCTTCTTGAGTCAGATTTTCTTCTGTGTTTTTGTATTGTTCTTGGTTTTCTTTTAAAATTGTAGTGATTAAAGATTTGTTTGTTAAATCTATTTAGGAAAATAATTTGTTGTTAGAAGAAAGAAAATAAATAAATAAAATTAAAAGCTTATGTTGTTCCCATGAAATTTCTTCAGAGAAATTATGAAACCTCTGTTGAATTTAGTTTATTTGAGGAAAATGCTAGTTTGTTATTAAATCAAACTTATGGGTAAAACAACACTTAGATTTGTTTTATTAAATTTCAATCACTGTAGAAAAAATGAATTTATTTCCAAAAACCTCTATAGAAATTGCGGTGGAGAAACCTAGAGGATTTGAAAAATTCTAGTTATAATTTAGATTCCTTTTAGTTTTCTCATTTTTATATTGTTTATAAATTTAAGAAAATGGATTAAAAGAATCAATTTTGAACCTTTGTGAATTTTGAAAGTTCTCTGGAAATTTTTTATATTTTCTTCCTGTAGATGGTTGTTTTTATAAATTTGCCCAATTTAACCAATAAGTAAAATTTTGTGTAAATATATATATATACATTATATGTATTGTACTTTAGTATATATACATATAATATATATATATATATATATTCATTATATTACTAAGGATTTAATTTATTTTGTTTTAGAAATCGGTGTTCGTACGACGTTCTTGGGAAACAGATTCTAGAAATTCGTTGAAAATTGTAAATTGTATGTTCTTTAAAAAAAAAATTAAAAATTGGTGCTTGGTGGGGGCAGATGTACCCCCACCACCCACCGTACCTCCTTAAAGGGAGTGTGTTGCTCCTATGGCAGCGCCCTCCACTAAAAGTGGAGGGAGTGCTGCCCCCAAAGTAGGGTAGGCAGTTGTACCATGTACAGTCTGGCACCCTTGTCTTCAAGGCCGATTGTACATGGGTATAGTCCAGTGGCCCATGAATTTATACTTTTTTTAATTTCGTTTTAAGTTTTAAACAAAACAAAATATTTTCGTGGAAATTTCGTATGTTAGATTTTCGTTTCGAAAATCGATAATGTCTTGGCATTCGTGAAATTTAAAAGGTAGAATATTAAAACATATATACTTTATGTATATATGTTTACACATATAATATTTTTATATGTGTTTTGTGTTTTAGTAAACAATAGTTTATAGAAATGTATTTATATTATGAGTATATATCACGAGTATAAATATTTATAGGTTGTTATTTTAAATAGTTTTGATTTCAAATTAATTATATCTTATGTTGATTAGAAAATAAAAAGGGAAATATAAATAAATTGTAGAAATTGATGTGTTAGTTGTGAAACTAAAAGAAATTTTCTTGCATGTGTTTATGTTGCTTTTAAAAGTAGTCAGAAGATTGTTTTGATAAAATTATAATTTTTCCCTTCCCTGTAATAGTAAAGGCAAATAATTTATTTTATTTAATTATTTGGTTAAGGCAATTGGTTATTTACTGTGAAAATTATTAGATAGGGAAATGGATTTAATATATCCAAAAATAGTGTATTACCTTGCCATTGCTTGTTGTTATTATTTTTCCTTATGGTTATGATTGGGGAAAGAGGTTTATTGAGTTTTAATTTGCAAGTCTTCCAAAGGATGTGGGTTGTCAATTTGTTAGTCAACTATTTTTATTTCCCTTAGGTAGTGCTTTATGTGATTTTTTTCCTCCAAAGTGTTTGGAGTGAGTTTCCTTAATTGTTGCCTCCTAGAATAAGAGAGATTGTGTTGTCTAGTTGTAAGCACTTGAGTTACCCTTGGAGTATGGTTTTGTATAGTGTGTTGTCCATTAGAAGAGTGGCTTATGTTAGGCATCGAAGCCCAAAGAGGTAAACTGGGTAACCTTCGGAAGTGTTTTAATCAAGTGATAATTAAATTAATATACTTAGATGATTAGTATGCACTTCACACTAATCAAGATAACTTAGCCTCACTCAAAGACGCAAGGGCTTGTTTAGACTTGGGATGTGTGGGAAGGTCTGGAATGGTAAGGTCAACTATCTTGTCCTTACGAGAGGTAGTCGATTCCGCATGAGTAAGCATGAGGGCCGAGATTTGTTAGAGGTCACCAGGATTACCGGAGCCTAAGAAGAATGTCCAGAGGAGATCTCATGACTAACTATGCGATGACACTCTATCTAGGATAACATTGGGTTTTTTTTTGTGTATGGATTCCTTATCATACTTGATCAATTTTATGTCTGGAAGCAATGTGATCATGTAAGTGTTAGACTTATATTGTGCATGTGTTTGGTTGAGTCACCATGTGTCAGTATGAGTCTGCCTTTGGTTAGAGGTTGTAGATCTTTGTCCATGTTACGTTGTTACTATCTCCTAGCATGGGGGGTGGGCCTTCGATTACCACTTGGTTGGGTGGAACATGCACCATACACTGTTGGGTCCCCCTTTATCTTCAGTACTTGGTGGCGAGACATCCAGATGGACAGCTCATGGTTCTTTTTTTTAATTCAAGCATTGTTTTATTTCATATTGTAATAAATTATTTTACCCCTCTTATATTTACAAGGTGGAATTATGTAATTGTAATACTTTTGTACTATTGCCTCATTCTAGGAATGAGTGGTGTAACCAGTTGTTTAAGTTAATGAATTTATACTTTGGATGTTTATCTCCTTATCTTATGTTGTATATGTATGTTGTATAAATGCTTATTCCATATGGTAATTAATGCAATGGTTTTAATGAGGTATGTTTTATGGGTTTAAGTAATCTCGATTACGTAGCCTTAGGGGATGTTATCAATTGTAGATGAACATGTACTTTTAATTCACTTTAATAAAAAAAAAATTAGTACGCTTTTATTATGAATTGAAACTTCCTCTAGGGTTGTGTGGCGGAGCATTACATCCAGTATTCTTCAAAGGAACCTTCACCTTGTTATTATCAA
Organism: Sequoiadendron giganteum; assembly: GCA_007115665.2. Lineage (NCBI taxonomy): Eukaryota > Viridiplantae > Streptophyta > Pinopsida > Cupressales > Cupressaceae > Sequoiadendron > Sequoiadendron giganteum. The sequence continues at coordinate 606,229,682 of CM021103.1, forward strand.
CCTATTTTATCACCTTTATGACTTATTTTTCTAATCTAAATAAACTACAAGTGTAGCACCTCTTCGCTTGGGTCTTTGGGTCGTTTGGGTAAGAGTATTCTTGTGTTGGTTTGATGATTAATGTTTAAATGGTATTGTTAATGTTTGGTTCATCATTTATTATAGTGTTAATTTAATGCCATTAATAAATTTAATGTTGCTTTAATCAACACATTAATAGAATGTCATTAATTAGTAGTTTGATTTTATAACGTTTATTATTATGGAGGGAAATGGAATTAATTTATTAGATTTAATTATTAAAGTGACCTATGAGAAAATGTTTAAGTATTTAATTAAAGTATTAATTGAATATAGTAATTTAATTGTTGAAATTAATATTGTTTAATTAATTATTATCTTGATTTATTTTGAAATGGAAGTTTGAAGTGAAAATTGGAAATATTTCGCATGCAAGTGCATGTGTGATTTAAAACTGAAAATGGGATGGAAACTTGCTTTTTAACTGGTGGTTATTTTTTAAAACGTAATTTTGGTTTTATAATGTTTTACTTTTGGAAATTTTTGGGGGGAGATTTGCAAAGAGGATTTTGTTTTTTTGGGGTTTTTGGGGAGGGGAAGTAATTTGGTTTGTAAGAAAAAATTTGGAGAAAAAAAGAAGAGATTTTTTCATTCCACCGTTGATTCTAGGAAGCGAGGAACGTAGAAGGATGGGCGAAGGAAGGCATTGGATCAAATCAATTTGGGGAAAAATGAATGTATAGATGAGTCTTCATTTTCTAACAATATTGATTGATTTTTTAACGAATTCATAGTTTTTTTCATAATCTTATTCAAATTATATTTGTATTCATGCCTTGTAATTGTTTCCCTTCTAAGAAAACATTTATTACTCACATCTGTTAATTAATTTTCACCGGATTCTCTCCTACAATTTGTACATCTCACTTTGTCATCAACACACTTCCAAAGAACCTGATTAAGTTTTGTAACCAAGTCATTTTCTATCCATTATTAAATCAAAACGGACGCCTTCTAATCACCTATGTTATATCATTATCCTTTTATGAGAATTGTCTCTCTCGCAGTTGGCCCACAAGTAATCCATTTGTTGTAGCTAGAGTAAACTTTTCCTTCATGTGCATTCAGGAGCTTGAATTCTCATTATGTAAGAGAATTGATGCATTTAAATTGTATGTGGTTGATATTACCTTCTTATGATTTCACGAATCTTTTATATTGATGCTCAACTTAGGATTTTAGGAAAGATTCTTTGTTCGGGAGAAAATACATAGGTATGCTTTATTCTACAACCTAAAGCAAGATGATCACTCTCACTTTGAATTAAAATTGACCAATGTGCAATATGAATGATATTTCATGAGAGGATGGCATTTGAAACTAGATCCATCGCAACCACCATTCCTCTAATCCATGTTGCCTCCTTCCCCTATGTACTGGCCGCTTGAAGCACTAGGGTAGACTGCTTTATCCTTGGTTGTTGTTTGATGTGTTCTCTTTCCTATGTTCATTTAATATATCATTGTTGATAAATGATGAATAAGCCATAAATTTGGAATTTAATGTATACACCTTTGATGCTAATCAATGGGTATAGTTGGGAATTCGGTTTTATATAAGTCGATAGTTATACTATCCTCTACATATTGTAATCAAAATTATAGGTTTTGATTTAATATTGAAGGTATAATTTAATGGCATTTGATGCGTTATGCCTAGCTATCAATATTGTATAATGTGTTTTCTTTCTTGCGTCTTGCCTCTAATGTGATTTCACCCTATGTTTTTCATTTGAGGCTTATGTTTGATGTTCATTGAATATTGGTTTATGCATGGTCCTTGCCTGCGTATATACTTTGTACTGCAATTTATATCCTTTGAGGATAGTATTTGATTAATATGTAATGCATTTTGAATTTGAAGGAAGCTTGTCATGTTTGGAATTTGATTGCTAAGCATTGTATTTGGATATTCGATATTTGCATTTTGTTCCATTTTGGTGTAGATACATTAAATTTAGTATTTGATTTATATATGTATATGTGTGTATATTTGCAGTTCCATATGATAATCTATTATAATGCCAGTAAACTGCATTCTGTTTTCAAATATATATATATGCATGTATAAATATTATTATTTTAGTAAAAGAACAATTATGCCTACGATGTTAAATGATAATGTTAGATAAGTAAGTTGTATAGTATTTAAATGATCATCTAATAATCAATCTAGGAGATAAGGAAAATGTTAATATAGTTTAAGGATTAAGTAATTTACTTTTATAATAGGTACACACACACATATTATAATATTCTTTATTTTGATTTCACCATATGGAAATAAACGGCCAGAGATAAGGGACATAAATTGAATAGCGATTATTTAAAAGAAATTTTATTTGGGCATTTAGATTCATTACAAATAAGTGATTAGGTAATTAAAGTAGTAAAAGTTGGAAATGCCATTTAATTTAAAAATATTAATAAGATGGTTGTTACAAGAAAATATTTCTATTTATATAATTAATTGACTATGTTAAAATAAGTAAATTAGATTGCCTTTTCAAATATCGATTTGCTTCATTATTAAATAACTGAATTGTAAGTTCACTAGGCTATTAGAGGTCTAGAAGTATTGTGATAAATGTTTTATTAAGTAAGCTATGTGGGAAGTGTTAAAGAATAATAGAAAATGCAAAAATAATGGAAATCATAGATGTATTGTTAGTTGATCTTTTTATGGATTATTTGTGTAATTTAGATGGGTAAGTTGTAAAAATATTTAGTTCTAGTTTGTTATTGGATTAAATGGTTTTTTTGTTACTTGTTCTAAACTTATGTTTGGTTTATTGGTATTGTTGAGTGATTGCATTTTTAAATTATGAATGTCTCCATAATTATGGTTAATTGATTGGGTAATGAATGTCGTTGTCATTTGAATATATGGTTGTTGATTGTTGTTCGAGTTGATTTTAGAATTGAGTTGTGAGTTGGTTGATTATATTATTGCTTTCATGGTTGTTGGATATTGAGAAGATTTTAATTTGGTGGTTGATTTTGCATTGAGAGGATTTTTTTAGTTTTGATGAGTTTGAAGATCTCGTTGTGATGTTGCCACCCATGATTCTACACTTGCCATTTTGTAAAATGTGAATTGAAAATAATATTTGAGATCATGTTATTGTTGCCACTTCTGTTGGGGAAACTTGTGTCATTTTAGTTCCTGGGTAGAAGCTTACTTACCTCTAGAGGCTAGGGGAAATTGTGTGTTTGTGCATTGTTGTTTCACTTTTATATATATTATTTTAACCTTGAGGATTTGTGTATGGGTGGTACCTCATTGTTTTATGAGTTTTGATACTTCATGTAGTCACGATATGGTCATGTCTTGCATGTATTATTTTAAAAGAATGTCCTTTATGTTTTGAGTATTGAGGTACACCCTTTACTTGAGTTTAGTCTTTGGGTAGCCGTAGGGGAGAGTGGCTCTTCATGGGGGTTGGTGTACAAGTGGTTGTCCATGGAAGAGTTTCCTTAATTAAGTGATAACCTAATTAAAGTATCTAGTGGGCTGGGTTAGTTAAACACATAACAAGACTAAAACATGCACCTCATGCCTACCGTTAGTCCTCTCATAGGCTAAGGACAAGTGGGAAGACTTGGTTGGTAAGGTCACTACCTTGTCTCCATAAAAGGTTAAGTGGCTTCTCATGAGTCACCCTATGGGATGACGCTTTGAGATAGGTTGTCTGGTTAACCATAGATGGAGGTGACTCCTAGTGTTAGGTATTTTGGTTAATACAAATTGATGGAGGCGAATCCTAGTGTTAGGTAGTCTGGTTAATCCATATAAGGCCATGTGATGACACTCTCCCACTATTCTCATTGACTTCCCTTGCTTTTGTTGCCTCTTGAGTATTATTGTCATTGTTTTTTGCTTATGTTTTATGAGTTTCATGTTGGGTGTTGTTATTCTTCTATGTTTTGACCTTGTTGGATGAGGGTCCTCTTGCCATCTCCTAGCACGGGGGGTGTTCCTTCGGGTTCACATGGTCGAGTGGAATGTGTTACACACCCATTGGGTTCCCCACCAATGTTCGTATTGTTGCAGAGATGTACCAGTTGCAGTGATCTCAAAGCTTCACTCGGAGGAAGATTGTACCTGTAACACCTCTCCAACCTTAGCCTGGGTAAGATGGTATTTTTAATTTTGATTTAACATTCTATATGTTATCATATTGAGATTAGACACCGATGATTATCATGATTAGTTATTATGTTGGATTATATGCTTATATAATGTTATAATTGCTTTTGTATGATTACACAGACGGGAAGGGATGATGTTGTAACACTCGTATTCGAGAGGCTTACGACATCATGACCATCTTCCTAATAATTGATGTTGTTTCAGCTATATGATATATGTTATATACACATGTACTTTGACGTGTAATTGGAGTGATGCAGGTACTGATTATTGACTTTTCTTGGATTCACAAGCCTGAGCGTACTCCTATTCTCCGATGGTGGTAATTGGAGGTAGTCATATAGACCAAATGTCCCCTACCCTAGCCCACTGCATCTTATTAATGCAGTGTTTCCGAGTTGATGTCATACCATCCGGTTATCTAACGGTAATGTCTGGAGCACCTTCCAAACGTATGTCTGACACACCTTTGAGTTGTATGTGGTTTACCTGTATGTCTCATTGAGGTATTTTTTCTTGGTTCCATTAATCGTTTATGTGGTTATATTTATATTTAATTGGTTTTCGATGTCTTGATGTGGTTTCAAGGCATATTTTTCATAGTTTTAAATATGAAATTTTATAGTGTTTTATTGACTTGGAGTGTTATATCCTTGAGATTTTGAATATGTCATTTTAAGCGATTTTATTAATCCATTTTGTGAGCCCTCATAATTTTATTTAATCTTTTGGGGAGCCTTATGTATTCTAATATTGGATTGAAATCATAATTTTATGTGTTATTGTGAATGTTGGATATGAAGTGATTTTTAAATTAATAAAATCGGAGAGAGTTAATAGCTTGTTTATTAAAATGTCTTATTTCATTTTATTGTTTTGGGAGAAAATATTAAAAAAAAAGAAAAAGGGGCAGCTTGGTTTTTGGATATTTATTCTTTTTTTTTAAGTTTGTTTGGGATTATTATTTTGGCAGAGGAGGATGCAATTGCTGCTTGGAGGAAAGAGGGGAAAACCCTACAAATTGGGCAGCAAAAATGAGAAAAATCTTGGAGGAGAAATTTGTGGGCAATGGCCCCAGAGGTTCAGCATAATTTTGTTGCTTTGTTGTTCGAATTTGGGATCTTGTCATGCTTTATACATAGAGATATCTCTCATTTTCATTTGGGCAAAAATAAGGTATTCTTCTGTTTTCTTTCCTTGAATTCTTGTTTTGAAATATATGTAAGAGTGTGTTGAAATAATTTGGGAGTTTTGGTTGTTCAAGGGTTGGATTCAACTAAATGCTTTGTATTTTTTTCTATATGGTTGAATTTTGTGCATTTCTAGCTCTATTTATTGCCAATAATTGTTTTGTTAAAATAAATCCATTCTCTTGTCTTGAATTTTGAAAACAAAGATGGAATTCATTTTGAATTTGCCAAATCTAAATTAGATTGAAGGAAAAATCAGACTTCTGGGATTATTTATTTTCTTTTTGTTTTGCCCAACTTGTGAAAATACATTTTTAATTGTTGTTCTTTATCCAACCATTATAAATTAGAATTATATGTGGATTCTATGTAGAAATTCTCATATCTCAAATGGATTGTTGTCTGATTTTTAATTCAGATACTTTCATTTTAATGTATTTTTTTTCCCTACTTGGTTGAATGACGTTTTTGAACAACACCTTGTTCTGGGTCATTAATTTATAAAAAAATAGTGTATTATGTTTTGAAATGTCCATATCTCAACTAGGTCTTTGTTCGAATTTAATTCTGGGCATTTTCATTTTTGCCCAAATTTATGCCTACTTGTAAAATGACGGTTTTCATTGTTGCTCTTTTACCGTCTATCAAAAATGTAAAATAATATTGAATTTCATGTAGAAACGTCAAAATATGAACTTGGTCATTGTCCGATTTTTAATCCGGGCACTTTGATTTTTTCATGTTTTTGCCTAGCCATGCTCAAAATGCGTTTTTCTAAACAACGCTTTATTCCAAGTTATAAAATTGAAAATTAAAGATGAAAACCATCTGGGAACATCGAAATCTGAACTGGGTCAAGCTTAGAATGTTAATCCGGGCACTTTTTATTTTAATGAAATTTCTATGCCTCTTCCCCATTCGTTTGAACAACAACTGAAACCATGTTTTGTGGCACTACCGCTTAGTGGTTTTCACTATTTTAATCTTTTTTACGAATTGATAGTGAATGCTTGAATGGTAGATGATCTACTTTTTGGCATATGAGATTAGTTATTTAAATGATTTTTGCAGCAATGTTGTTTGGTTGTTTTAAAAGGTTTTAATGATGGTTTTTTTGTGACTTTTCACTATTTCTTGTTTTTCCTATGGATTCCTCGTTTGGCTAAACCAGATGAGCTTAAGTCAAATTCATTATAGCAGAGTTATAGAGTAAAATTTAATATGATAATGAGTCCTTGTGCATGGCCTTGAGTTCTTGAAGAGGGCTAAGGATGCACTCGAGAAGAACTATCCACCTGTAGGACGTTGAGTTATCCGTTTGCGGGGCGTTGATTTGGGCATGGTTGAGTCTCCTCATATGATTTGTAATCTCACATCTTGCATCTTAGTAGCCTTGAGTAGTACCTGACATGTATTATATGAGCATCTTCATATTGTTTTATAGGCCTTATGCACTGTATTTTGTGCTTGCTTCATGTTTGATGTGAGTGTTG
>CM021103.1:606236697-606425309 GCA_007115665.2 Sequoiadendron giganteum
TCACTCATAGACACAAGGGCTCATTTAGACTTGGGATGAGTGGGAAGGCCTGGAATGGCAAGGTCATCTATCTTGTCTGTACGAAAGGTATTTGATTCCGCATGAGTGAGTATGGGGGTTAGGATTCGGTTGAGGCCACCAGGATAACCCATAGTGGGCGTCGGAGCCTATGAAGATTCCTAGAGGTAATCCCATGACGAGCTGTGTGATGACACTCTGTTTAGGACAACATTTGGTATTTGATTTTGTGTGTACGGTTCTCTTAACATACTTGATCTATTTTATATCTGGAAGCAATGTGACCATATTAGATTTGTACTTGTGTTGCACTTGTGGTTGTATGGTTCTTGTGTTTGGTTGTATCAATATGAGTCAGTATGAGTCAACCTATTTTTAGAGGTAGAGGGTCTTGTCTTGGAATCCTTGTTACATCTCCTAGCATGTGGGGTGGGCCTTTGAGTACCACTTGGTTGGGCGGCGTGCACCTTACTCTGTTGGGCTTTCTTCTTGTTCGTGTTGACAAGATTTCCAGTTGGGGAGCTCGTTGGATCCAATTACTCTTAATGCTTTATTCATTTTAGTTGATCTTGTAATTTATTACCCCTCATTTGTTAACAAGATGGAAAGTTGTAATTTGTAATCATGCTCATTGGATTTACCTCATTTGGGGAATGAGATATATAATCTCCTTATTATATTATTGTACTTTGGGATCTCATGGTATCTCGTATGCTTTGATGTAATTTATCATGTATGGAATGTATGTATTTCTAAATTATTAAGTAAATGAATGTTATGGTTTAAATTCGTGTTTTTTGTTGAGGTTCTAAATAACCTTTGTCTCGTAACCTTAGGGGTTGTTGGCATTGGGTAGAAAACTTGCAATTTAATTGTACTTAAACAAAAAAAATTAGTTTGTTTAAGTAGTTAATTACAACTTCCTCTAGGGTTGTGTGGCGGGGCATTATAGAATCTTCACTTCCTTTGTGATTACCTTTAGTCTTCGTGTCTTTCCCCCTTTCTTTATATTACTATTGCACAAAACTAGTACACTTCCTTTATTTCTAATTCCAGTGTATTACCCCTCCATTTTGCTTCATGTTCAGATTGCTTTTATGCTTTGTTTTGGTTTCAGCTACTATGATACTGGGCATACTTTGTTATGTGTGTTTTGATCGCTACTATTAGAGCGATGAACTATTATTTGCGTGATGTGATTTATTTGATGATTTGTTTTACATGATTTAATGTGATGTGGTTTATTTGATGATTTGTTTTACATGTTTTAATGGTGTAATGATGTAGTAGATATAACATGTGTTTCATATGAGATTATTGAGTATGATGGAAAAGTCAGTTTTGATGAGTGTATTGGTGAAGGGGACAGGTTCGCATCACTCGCTTGCTAGTGCCCTGTGATTCCATGATTTCTTCTTCACGATGTGTATTTTATGTTGCTTATATATGTATGATGTTGGTTACTTGGTTTTCAAGTTTGCAGGTACATGACATCGACTCCACCTGGTTTCATAGGTTTTAGTGTGTCGATCCAACGGTTAAGTTGAATGGAAGATAATAGCTAGGTAACTTGTGTCAAGTTTACGCCCTAGCCTTAGTGTGTCGTTAGTCATGTTTGTTGAGTTGTGGTTTACTGTGTTTTAATGATATTTGGTTCTGAGAGGTGCTTGTTCATTAAATTAATAATTAGAATAATTGCTTTGTTTAAAAGTTGTTATTTATTTAAATTAAAATTAAAATTGTGGATAGAAGTTATATTTAAATTTATTAATAAAATTTAATTTAATTTATTTAATTAATTAAATTTAATCCCCAAAGGGTTGAATTTATTTATTAAATAAATTAAACACTAATTAAGTTTTATGTTGAGTAAATTAAAAGAAAGCAAATAATGTAATGTATTTTTGAATTTAAGTTTAATTGGGAAATTAGTTTCAAATTTTGGAGTTAATTTATTATTTATAATTTTTAAAGTAAATTCAAATTAGATTTGGTTGTTGAGGATATTTTCAATTATGCCAGCATGTGTAAGTTTAATTAATTAAAAGAGTTTGTTGCAAATTCATTCATGGAGAGAATTTTGGAGAGGAAAAGCTTCTTCACGCGTGTGAGGATATTTTTGGAAAATTTACACAGAGGATTGTTTTGGGAAAATTCTTGGCTGTGGAATTACATTGGAATTGTTCTGGTAAAACTTGTTGTGTTTGTTGGTTGTTTTCTTGGTTGGAATCACTAGATTGTTGGATAGAAGCTGTGGAAGCTTTGGAGAAGGCTCTGCATCAAATTTCCATTTCCTGAAGCTTCTTGACTCAGGTTTTCTTATGTGTTTTTGTATTGTTCTTGGTTTGCTTTTAAAATTGTAGTGATTAAATATTTTTTTGTTAAATATATTTAGGAAAATAATTTTATGTTAGAAGAAAAGAAAATAAATAAATAAAATTAAAAGCTTTTGTTGTTCTCGTGAAATTTCTTCAAGGAAATTATGAAACCTCTGTTGAATTTAGTTTATTTGAGGAAAATGTTAGTTTGTTATTAAATCAAACTTATGGGTAAAACAACACTTAGATTTGTTTTAGAAAATTTCAATCACTGTCGAAAAAATGAATTTGTTTCCAAAAACCTCTGTAGAAATTGCGGTAGAGAAACCTAGAGGATTTGAAAACTTCTAGTTATAATTTAGATTCCTTTTAGTTTTCTCATTTTTATATTGTTTATAAATTTAAGAAAATGGATTAAAAGAATCAATTTTGAACCTTTGTGAATTTTGGAAGTTTTCTAGAATTTTTTTATATTTTCTTCCTATAGATGGTTGTTTTTATAAATTTGTCCAATTTAACCAGTAAGTGAAATTTTGTGTAAATATATATATATATATATACATTATATGTATTATACTTTAGTTTATATACATATAATATATATATATATATATATATATATATATTCATTATATTATTGAGAATTTAATTTATTTTGTTTTAGAAATCGTTGTTCGTACGACGTTCTTGGGAAACGAATTCTGGAAATTCATTGAAAATTGTAAATTGTATGTTCTTTTAAAAAAAATAAAAAAAATTGGTGGTTGGTGGGAGCGGATGTACCCCCACCGCCCACCGTACCTCCTTAAAGGGAGTGTGTTGCTCCTATGGTAGCGCCCTCCACTAAAAGTGGAGGGAGCGCTGCCCCCAAAGTAGGGTAGTTGGTTGTACCATGTATAGTCAGGAGCCCTTGTCTTCAAGGCTGGTTGTACATGGATACAGTTCGACGGCCCATGAATTTATACTTTTTTTTAATTTCATTTTAAGTTTTAAACAAAACAAAATATTTTCGTGGAAATTTCGTATGTTAGATTTCCGTTTCAAAAATCGATAATGTCTTGGCATTCGTGAAATTTAAAAGGTAGAATATTAAAACATATATACTTTATGTATATATGTTTACACATTATTTTTATATGTGTTTTATGTTTTAGTAAACAACAGTTTATACAAACGCATTTATATTATGAGTATATATCATGAGTATAAATATATAATAAATATTTATAGGTTGTTATTTTAAATAGTTTTGATTTCAAATTAATTATATCTTATGTTGATTAGAAAATGAAAAGGGAAATTTAAATAAATTGTAGAAATTGATGTGTTAGTTGTGAAACTAAAAGAAATTTTTTTGCATGGGTTTATGTTGCTTTTAAAAGTAGTCAGAAGATTGTTTTGATAAAATTAGAATTTTTCCCTTCCCTGTAATAGTAAAGGCAAATAATTTATTTAATTATTTGGTTAAGGCAATTGGTTATTTACTGTGAAAAGTATTAGATAGGGAAATGGATTTAATATATCCAAAAATAGCGTATTACCTTGCCATTGCTTGTTGTTATTATTTTTCCTTATGGTTATGATTGGGAAAAGAGGTTTATTGAGTTTTAATTTGCAAGTCTTCCAGAGGATGTGGGTTGTCAATTTGTTAGTCAACTATTTGTATTTCCCTTGGGTAGTGTTTTATGTGATTTGTTTCCTCCAAAATGTTTGGAGTGAGTTTCCTTAATTGTTGCCTCCTAGAATAGGAGAGATTGCATTGTCTAGTTGTAAGCACTTGAGTTACCCTTGGAGTATGGTTTTGTATAGTGTGTCATCCATTAGAAGAGTGGCTTCTGTTAGATGTCAAAGCCCAAAGAGGTAAACTGGGTAACCTTCAGAAGTGTTTTAATCAAGTGATAATTAAATTAATGTACTTAGATGATTAGTATGCACTTCACACTAATCAAGATAACCTAGCCTCACTAAAAGATGCAAGGGCTCATTTAGACTTGGGATGTGTGGGAAGGCCTGGAATGGCAAGGTCAACAATCTTGTCCTTACGAGAGGTAGTCGATTCCGCATGAGTAAGCATGAGGGCTAAGATTTGTTAAAGGTCACCAGGATTACCGGAGCCTAAGAAGAATGCCTAGAGGAGATCTCATGACTAACTGTGCGATGACACTCTGTCTAGGATAACATTGGGTTTTGTTTTATGTGTATGGATTCCTTATCATACTTGATCAATTTTATGTCTGAAAGCAATGCGATAATGTAAGTGTTAGACTTATATTGTGCATGTGTTTGGTTGAGTCACTATGTGTCAGTATGAGTCTGGCTTTGGTTAGAGGTTGTAGATCTTTGTCCATGTTACGTTGTTACTATCTCCTAGCATGGGGGGTGGGCCTTCGATTACCACTTGGTTGGGTGGAACATGCACCATACACCATTGGGTCCCCCTTTATCTTCAGTACTTGGTGGCGAGACATCCAGATGGACAACTTGCGGTTCTTGTTTTTAATTCCAGCATTGTTTTATTTCATATTGTAATAAATTATTTTACCCCTTTTGTATTTACGAGGTGGAATTATGTAATTGTAATACTTTTGTACTATTGCCTCATTCTAGGAATCAGTAGTGTAACCAGTTGTTTAAGTTAATGAATTTATACTTTGGATGTTTATCTCCTTATCTTATGTTGTATGTGTATGTTGTATAAATGCTTATTCCATATGGTAATTAATGCAATGGTTTTAATGATGTATGTTGTATGGGTTTATGTAATCTTGGTTACGTAGCCTTAGGGGATGTTATCAATTATAGATGAACATGTATGTTTAATTCACTTTAATAAAAAAAAATTAGTACGCTTTTATTGTGAATTAAAACTTCCTCTAGGGTTGTGTGGTGGGGCATTACATCCAGTATTCTTCAAAGGAACCTTCACCTTGTTATTCTCAACCTCTTTTATCACCTTCATGACTTATTTTTCTAATCTAAATAAGCTACAAGTGTAGCGCCTCTCCGCTTGGGTCTTTGGGTCATTTGGGTAAGAGTATTCTTGTGTTGGTTTGTTGATTAATGTTTAAATGGTATTGTTAATGTTTGGTTGATCATTTATTATAGTGTTAATTTAATGTCGTTAATAAATTTAATGTTGCTTTAATCAACACATTAATAGAATGTCATTAATTAGTAGTTTGATTTTATAACGTTTATTATTATGGAGGGAAACACAATTAATTTATTAGATCTAATTATTAAAGTGACCTGTGAGAAAATGTTTAAGTATTCAATTAAAGTATTAATTGAATATAGTATTTTAATTGTTGAAATTAATATTGTTTAATTAATTATTATCTTGATTTATTTCAAAATGGAAGTTTGAAGTGAAAATTGGAAATATTTTGAATGCAAGTGCATGCGTGATTTAAAAATAAAAAATGGGATGGAAAATTTCTTTTTAATAGGTGGTTATTTTGGAAAACCTAACTTTGGTTTTATAATGTTTTTCTTTTGGAAATTTTAGGGGGGAGATTTGCAGAGAGGATTTTTTAATTTTTTTTGGGTTTTTGGGGAAGGGAAGTAATTTGGCTTGTAAGAAAAAATTTGGAGAAAAAAAAGTTTCATTCCATCGTTGATTCTAGGAAGCGAGGAACGTAGAAGGATGGGCGAAGGAAGGCATTGGATCAAATCAATTTGGGGAAAAATGAATGTACAGATGAGTCTTCATTCTCTAACACTATTGATTGATTGTTAACAAATTCATCGTTTTTTTCATAATCTTATTGCAATTATATTTGTATGCATGTCTTGTAATCGTTTCCCTTATGAGAAAACATTTATTACTCATGTCTATTAATTCATTTTCATTAGATTCTCTCTTACAATCTATACATCTCACTTTGTCATCAACACACTTCCAAAGAACACGATTATGTTTTGTAACCAAGTCATTTTCTATCCATTATTAAATCAAAACCGATGCCTTTTAAGCACCTATGTTATATCATTATCCTTTTATGAGAATTATCTCTCTCGTAGTTGGACCACAAGTAATCCATTTGTTGTAGCTAGAGTAAACTTTTCCTTCATGCACATTCAGGAGCTTGAATTCTCATTCTGTAAAAGAATTGATCCATTTAAATTGTATGTGGTTGATATTACCTTCTTATGATTTCATGCATCTTTTATTTTGATGCTCAACTTATGCTTTTAGGAAAGAGTCTTTGTTCGAGAGAAAATACATAGGTATGCTTTATTCTACAACCTAAAGCAAGATGATCATTCTCACTTCGAATTAAAATTGACCAATGTGCAATATGAATGAGATTTCATGAGAGGGTAGAATTTGAAACTAGAGCCATCACAGCCACCATTCCTCTAATCCATGTTGCCTCCTTCCCTTGCGTACTGGCCGCTTGAAGTGCTAGGGTAGACTGCTTTATCCTTGGTTGTTGTTTGATGTGTTTTCTCTCCTGTTTTGTTCATTTAATATATCATAGTTGATAAATGATGAATAAGCCATACATTTGGAATTCAATTTATACACCTTTGATGGTAATCGATGGGTATAGTTGGGAATTCAGTTTTATATAAGTCAATAGTTATACTATCCTCTACATGTTGTAATAGAAACTGTAGGTTTTGATTTAATATTGAAGGTCTAATTTTATGGCATTCGATGCTTTATGCTTGGCTATCAATATTGTATAATGTGTTTTCTTTCTTGCGTCTTGCCTCTGATGCGATTTCACCCTACGTTTTTCATTTGAGGCTTATGTTTGATGTTCATTGAATATTTGTTTATGCATGGTCCTTGCCTGCGTATATACTTTGTACTTCATTTTATATCCTTTGAGGATAGAATTCAATTAATAAGTAATGTATGTTGAATTTGAAGGATGCTTGTTATGTTTGGAATTTGATTGCTACGCATTGTATTTGGATATTCAATATTTGCATTTCATTCCATTTTGGTGTAGATACATTAAATTTAGTATTTGATTTATATATGTATATGTATGTATATTTGTAGTGCCATATGATAATTTGTTATATTGCCAGTAAATTGCATTATGTTTTAATATATATATATATATATGCATGTATAAATATTGTTATTTTAGTAAAAGAACAATTATGCCTATGATGTTAAATGATTATGTTAGATAAGTAAGTTGTATAGTATTTAAATGATCATTTCAAAATATTAGTGGTGAAAGAATAGTATTTTTAATTAATCTAGGAGATAAGGAAAATGTTAATATAGTTTAAGGATTAAGTTATTTACTTTTATAATAGGTACACACACACATATTATAATTTTCATTATTTTGATTTCACCATATGAAAATAAACAGCTAGAGATAAGGGACATAAATTGAATAGCGATATTTAAAAGAAATTTTATTTGGGCATTTAGATTCATTACAAATAAGTGATTAGGTAATTAAAGTAGTAAAAGTTGGAAATGCATTTAATTTAAAAATATTAATAAGATGGTTGTTACAAGAAAATATTTCTATTTATATAATTAATTGACTATGTTAAAATAAGTAAATTAGATTGCCTTTTCAAATATCGATTTGCTTCATTATTAAATAACTGAATTGTAAGTTCACTAGGCTATTAGAGGTCTAGAAGTATTGTGATAAATGTTTTATTAAGTAAGCTATGTGGGAAGTGTTAAAGAATAATAGAAAATGCAAAAATAATGGAAATCATAGATGTATTGTTAGTTGATCTTTTTATGGATTATTTGTGTAATTTAGATGGGTAAGTTGTAAAAATATTTAGTTCTAGTTTGTTATTGGATTAAATGGTTTTTTTGTTACTTGTTCTAAACTTATGTTTGGTTTATTGGTATTGTTGAGTGATTGCATTTTTAAATTATGAATGTCTCCATAATTATGGTTAATTGATTGGGTAATGAATGTCGTTGTCATTTGAATATATGGTTGTTGATTGTTGTTCGAGTTGATTTTAGAATTGAGTTGTGAGTTGGTTGATTATATTATTGCTTTCATGGTTGTTGGATATTGAGAAGATTTTAATTTGGTGGTTGATTTTGCATTGAGAGGATTTTTTTAGTTTTGATGAGTTTGAAGATCTCGTTGTGATGTTGCCACCCATGATTCTACACTTGCCATTTTGTAAAATGTGAATTGAAAATAATATTTGAGATCATGTTATTGTTGCCACTTCTGTTGGGGAAACTTGTGTCATTTTAGTTCCTGGGTAGAAGCTTACTTACCTCTAGAGGCTAGGGGAAATTGTGTGTTTGTGCATTGTTGTTTCACTTTTATATATATTATTTTAACCTTGAGGATTTGTGTATGGGTGGTACCTCATTGTTTTATGAGTTTTGATACTTCATGTAGTCACGATATGGTCATGTCTTGCATGTATTATTTTAAAAGAATGTCCTTTATGTTTTGAGTATTGAGGTACACCCTTTACTTGAGTTTAGTCTTTGGGTAGCCGTAGGGGAGAGTGGCTCTTCATGGGGGTTGGTGTACAAGTGGTTGTCCATGGAAGAGTTTCCTTAATTAAGTGATAACCTAATTAAAGTATCTAGTGGGCTGGGTTAGTTAAACACATAACAAGACTAAAACATGCACCTCATGCCTACCGTTAGTCCTCTCATAGGCTAAGGACAAGTGGGAAGACTTGGTTGGTAAGGTCACTACCTTGTCTCCATAAAAGGTTAAGTGGCTTCTCATGAGTCACCCTATGGGATGACGCTTTGAGATAGGTTGTCTGGTTAACCATAGATGGAGGTGACTCCTAGTGTTAGGTATTTTGGTTAATACAAATTGATGGAGGCGAATCCTAGTGTTAGGTAGTCTGGTTAATCCATATAAGGCCATGTGATGACACTCTCCCACTATTCTCATTGACTTCCCTTGCTTTTGTTGCCTCTTGAGTATTATTGTCATTGTTTTTTGCTTATGTTTTATGAGTTTCATGTTGGGTGTTGTTATTCTTCTATGTTTTGACCTTGTTGGATGAGGGTCCTCTTGCCATCTCCTAGCACGGGGGGTGTTCCTTCGGGTTCACATGGTCGAGTGGAATGTGTTACACACCCATTGGGTTCCCCACCAATGTTCGTATTGTTGCAGAGATGTACCAGTTGCAGTGATCTCAAAGCTTCACTCGGAGGAAGATTGTACCTGTAACACCTCTCCAACCTTAGCCTGGGTAAGATGGTATTTTTAATTTTGATTTAACATTCTATATGTTATCATATTGAGATTAGACACCGATGATTATCATGATTAGTTATTATGTTGGATTATATGCTTATATAATGTTATAATTGCTTTTGTATGATTACAGACGGGAAGGGATGATGTTGTAACACTCGTATTCGAGAGGCTTACGACATCATGACCATCTTCCTAATAATTGATGTTGTTTCAGCTATATGATATATGTTATATACACATGTACTTTGACGTGTAATTGGAGTGATGCAGGTACTGATTATTGACTTTTCTTGGATTCACAAGCCTGAGCGTACTCCTATTCTCCGATGGTGGTAATTGGAGGTAGTCATATAGACCAAATGTCCCCTACCCTAGCCCACTGCATCTTATTAATGCAGTGTTTCCGAGTTGATGTCATACCATCCGGTTATCTAACGGTAATGTCTGGAGCACCTTCCAAACGTATGTCTGACACACCTTTGAGTTGTATGTGGTTTACCTGTATGTCTCATTGAGGTATTTTTTCTTGGTTCCATTAATCGTTTATGTGGTTATATTTATATTTAATTGGTTTTCGATGTCTTGATGTGGTTTCAAGGCATATTTTTCATAGTTTTAAATATGAAATTTTATAGTGTTTTATTGACTTGGAGTGTTATATCCTTGAGATTTTGAATATGTCATTTTAAGCGATTTTATTAATCCATTTTGTGAGCCCTCATAATTTTATTTAATCTTTTGGGGAGCCTTATGTATTCTAATATTGGATTGAAATCATAATTTTATGTGTTATTGTGAATGTTGGATATGAAGTGATTTTTAAATTAATAAAATCGGAGAGAGTTAATAGCTTGTTTATTAAAATGTCTTATTTCATTTTATTGTTTTGGGAGAAAATATTAAAAAAAAAGAAAAAGGGGCAGCTTGGTTTTTGGATATTTATTCTTTTTTTTTAAGTTTGTTTGGGATTATTATTTTGGCAGAGGAGGATGCAATTGCTGCTTGGAGGAAAGAGGGGAAAACCCTACAAATTGGGCAGCAAAAATGAGAAAAATCTTGGAGGAGAAATTTGTGGGCAATGGCCCCAGAGGTTCAGCATAATTTTGTTGCTTTGTTGTTCGAATTTGGGATCTTGTCATGCTTTATACATAGAGATATCTCTCATTTTCATTTGGGCAAAAATAAGGTATTCTTCTGTTTTCTTTCCTTGAATTCTTGTTTTGAAATATATGTAAGAGTGTGTTGAAATAATTTGGGAGTTTTGGTTGTTCAAGGGTTGGATTCAACTAAATGCTTTGTATTTTTTTCTATATGGTTGAATTTTGTGCATTTCTAGCTCTATTTATTGCCAATAATTGTTTTGTTAAAATAAATCCATTCTCTTGTCTTGAATTTTGAAAACAAAGATGGAATTCATTTTGAATTTGCCAAATCTAAATTAGATTGAAGGAAAAATCAGACTTCTGGGATTATTTATTTTCTTTTTGTTTTGCCCAACTTGTGAAAATACATTTTTAATTGTTGTTCTTTATCCAACCATTATAAATTAGAATTATATGTGGATTCTATGTAGAAATTCTCATATCTCAAATGGATTGTTGTCTGATTTTTAATTCAGATACTTTCATTTTAATGTATTTTTTTTCCCTACTTGGTTGAATGACGTTTTTGAACAACACCTTGTTCTGGGTCATTAATTTATAAAAAAATAGTGTATTATGTTTTGAAATGTCCATATCTCAACTAGGTCTTTGTTCGAATTTAATTCTGGGCATTTTCATTTTTGCCCAAATTTATGCCTACTTGTAAAATGACGGTTTTCATTGTTGCTCTTTTACCGTCTATCAAAAATGTAAAATAATATTGAATTTCATGTAGAAACGTCAAAATATGAACTTGGTCATTGTCCGATTTTTAATCCGGGCACTTTGATTTTTTCATGTTTTTGCCTAGCCATGCTCAAAATGCGTTTTTCTAAACAACGCTTTATTCCAAGTTATAAAATTGAAAATTAAAGATGAAAACCATCTGGGAACATCGAAATCTGAACTGGGTCAAGCTTAGAATGTTAATCCGGGCACTTTTTATTTTAATGAAATTTCTATGCCTCTTCCCCATTCGTTTGAACAACAACTGAAACCATGTTTTGTGGCACTACCGCTTAGTGGTTTTCACTATTTTAATCTTTTTTACGAATTGATAGTGAATGCTTGAATGGTAGATGATCTACTTTTTGGCATATGAGATTAGTTATTTAAATGATTTTTGCAGCAATGTTGTTTGGTTGTTTTAAAAGGTTTTAATGATGGTTTTTTTGTGACTTTTCACTATTTCTTGTTTTTCCTATGGATTCCTCGTTTGGCTAAACCAGATGAGCTTAAGTCAAATTCATTATAGCAGAGTTATAGAGTAAAATTTAATATGATAATGAGTCCTTGTGCATGGCCTTGAGTTCTTGAAGAGGGCTAAGGATGCACTCGAGAAGAACTATCCACCTGTAGGACGTTGAGTTATCCGTTTGCGGGGCGTTGATTTGGGCATGGTTGAGTCTCCTCATATGATTTGTAATCTCACATCTTGCATCTTAGTAGCCTTGAGTAGTACCTGACATGTATTATATGAGCATCTTCATATTGTTTTATAGGCCTTATGCACTGTATTTTGTGCTTGCTTCATGTTTGATGTGAGTGTTGGTCGTATATGTTATCCATGCCTTGTAATTTTTGTTTGGGCCTTGTGACTACCTCTGAGCATGGTGGGGTGGTCTCTCTAGAGTCCACATGGTAGAGAAGCGTTGCCACCACCATTGGGGACCGACGTACAGGTTTTGGAGCACCAGTTGGAGTTTGATCTACCCCATATATTTGAATTATCATATCGCACTCATGTACATGTCTTTGTGTATTTATCTTATCTAATGTTGTTTCTTGTTCATGGAAATGCTATTATATTAATACCCTTTCTTTTATGCACATTGTAATTTCTTATGAAGTTGTAATCATATGGAGTAATGAGAAAAAAATTGATGTTATATATTTGGTTTATGGGTTCTAGTGTTGGTATTGGAATCCCTTGTATTATGATGTTTATTATCGGCTTTCTTTCCCTAATTTCTATGCAAAACTAGGACTACATATGTGTATCTTGTAGAAGTTGAGAAATCCAACATCAGACTCCAAGATCACCTGCATGCAAATGGATACCTATCACAAGGAAGAGAATGGGCGGAGAAAACAAACAAGGGTTTGATGCTCTGAAAAATGGAGAAATTATCTTATCAGAACAAAAGGGAATTGATATGAATATACAATAGATCAATCCTTATAAAAAGGAGATCATGCAAACCCTAAAGAAACTCTACTAGGAAAAACCCTAAAAAATCCCTAATAGAAAAACATTTAATAATTAATATAATTATTAAATGTCACTTTATGCAAACTAACGTGAAATCTTAAGAAGGGAATAAAGGTAACTTAATCAACACAATTAAGTTAAAACCTTTACTCTAACACCCCCCCTTAAGATGAGCAACAGTGCAGCTACAAACAAATGCAAAAAAGCAAAGGTAACTACAATGCGAGAAGGCAAAGATGGGTCCTGACAACTAGGCCAGATTAGGTACCCAAATACAACCAAATCTCTGTAAAGTGGAGAAATCGAGAAAACCTCATGGGAAAAGCTCTACTCCAAAAAGAGATGCAAAAAGCCAAGAAGAACATCATTGAAGCAGAAGAAGCTGCAAACAACTGTCGAAACATGATTGCTATGGTGTTGAAGAACCTCCGTTGAAGATAGGATGATCAGGATCAAGAAGACAATAATCTGCATGAGTGCCCCATAGACACTACTCGAATCAAATGGCAAACAAAGGCAAACACTTGGAACGAAGATACAGATGGCACAAGTACCAATAGTCTGAAAACACTGATCAACTAAGAATGGAAGATTCCTTCCAAGGCGAAACCAAGGAATAATTAGCACAAATAGTATAATACCCCCCCATAATGTTGAATTGGGAGAGCCTGACAGATCCAGTGAAATGGTGTGTAAAACCCTATAGTGCATGAAGAAGAAGAAACAACATCTGAAAGTGCACAAGAAAGCACCTGCAACTGAAAAAGTGGTGTGCAAAACAAAGCACACATGCATGAGGCTGGAATCATATGGATCCACTGTCGTCGTGGAGGGACACTCACCAAACAAAGGTGTGATGGCAAAACAAAGGCACTACACAAACCCCCCATGGCACTTTATAAAACAATGCGAGTACAAAATATGGCACAACCCTATGTGCAAAATCCCCAAAAAATACATGTACAATAGTGTGGCACTTTATCTCAGTGCGTTTACATAAAAAATTACTTACAAATGATGCTCAAAATGCCCACAAAGGACAAACACTGGAAATACATGAAGAACAGCTAAAAACGAAGCATCCCATGCAAATAAAAAGTTCCCAAGAATGAATATGTCCAGGTAATTCACCAGAGTGTGAAAACACAAAAAATCGAATAAAATATACTTGGAGTGAAATCTTGAAAAAATGCATGGATGGAACTGAAGAGCTCTGAAATATGGTTCCAAGCCGTGAAGATCACGAAAAAATGGAGAAACTATTCAAAAGATATGAGCTCGGGACTAAAAGTAGCTCCTTTGACTTCAACTGGCTGTAGAATGCACCAAAAGAAAAATAAAGCATTGAAACCCACACCACTAGAAAGTTGACAGAACCAGCTTCCCAACGATATCTCGTTTGCCAAAAAATGATATCATATGCCCAAGTTATGACAAAATGAAAAAAAAATAGTTGTATTAGGGCACTTTGGGGTACATCAAAGGCTAAATGGGCGCAAATTTGTAGCTCCTAGGCATTGGTCGGCGGTCTCCCATATGACCGCACCCTGCAGAAATGCAAAAAAGAAACCCGTCGCCTGGCGGGTGGTGGGTGGGTGGTGCAATGGCAGCACCCCTGAATGGAGCGGAGCCTTCAGTTTTGGATAGGACCGAAAATGGCAGGGCTGGGAGCTGGAACAGTTGGCAACCGGGAAGAACTCCGGAAAGAGACAACGACAACGGGTGAGGGAAGCCCGGTTGACGTGGCCGGTATGATGTGACCGGCGGTACGGTAGTCAGTGGACGGGCCCCTACCAATGGGCCGAAAAACATACCTCCCCACTGCAGGAAATGAATGCGGCCGATTGGAGGTCTGTAGACAAAAAATATGTAGGGGGGCGGAAAATAATAGGATTTTTTTAATATTGCATAAAATGCAATTAAAAAATCAATGAGATTATTATTTAATCTGCAAAAAATAAACCCCAAATACAAATGCCGATGAAATAAAATTGCAGAACATATAAAATATTTATTTTTTATTCTGCACAATCGTACCCAGTCCTGGGTGGGTCGTTCAGCCGCCCAGGTAAAAAAATTTTGCCCCTCAAATCAACTTTGTCCAAAATGGACGAATGAACAGTCGATTTAGGGGTTTTGGACCACTGCGGACGCAATGGTGAAGTTCGTTTGGACTCAAAATTCTTTGAAATTGCAGGTGAATCCCTGGATCAAAAAATGCAAACCCCAAAACTGTGAATGCCTGATCCAACCTTGTAGCTCCAAATAGCTCCAAATTCTTCAAACAAGAATAGAATGCAGTAGGAAAGCTCTAATACCATGTAGAAGTTGAGAAATCCAATTTCAAACTCCAAGATCACCTGCATGCAAATGGATACCTGTCACAAGGAAGAGAATGGATGGAGAAAACAAACAAGGGTTTGATGCTCTGAAAAATGGAGAAATTATCTTATCAGAACAAAAGGGAATTGATATGAGTATACAATGGATCAATCCTTATAAAAATGAGATCATGCAAACCCTAAAGAAACCCTAATAAGAAAAACCCTAAAAGAAGCCTTAATAGAAAAATATTTAATAATTAATATAATTATTAAATGTCACTTTATGCAAACTAACGTGAAATCTTAAGAAGGGAATAAAGGTAACTTAATCAACACAATTAAGTTAAAACCTTTACTCTAACATATCTCCTTTACATTTAAATCTGCTTAAGTTCTGGAGCAACAACACCTTTCGACATTGTCTTGTGAGTTGCATCACAAGTTCCTTAGCACTGACACCTTTTGTTGGCTGTCTATGTGCAACAACAAGGTTCTGGAGCATTCGGCTCCAGAACAGTAGGTTTTGGAGCATCGGGCTCCAGAATAGTAGGTTCCGGAGCAGAGCAGCAGGTTTCAGAGCAAATCTTTGGAGCCATCCTGTTTGCTCTTGTTTGGATTTTCTTTGGAGGGTGGGTTAGTCCTCTCCTTGAAGTTGTTCTTTAGGTCATATTTTATCATATTTGTTGTCATTTTATCAAATTGGTAATTACTTTGTGTGTATAATATCCTTTATGTTTAAAAAAAATTATCTCATCCTCTCTTGGCTCTTAACCTTCTGGGTTGTGTAGCGGGATGTTACATCTGGTATCAGAGCCCATGTTCACACACTAGGAGCTCGGTTGTACTTGAGTCTTCTATGTTATGTTATGTTTGGCGTGTGTGACGTGAGCTTGTTATATTTTTCTCATAGTCTTGTTGACTAGCTTTCATTACTTAGTATGGTGTATAGGTTGTCCTTGGGATGATCTAGTTTGATCTGTTCCTTGTTTCCTTAGGATGCCCCTTTAGGTAGAGCCAAAGGAAAAGTTAGAGGTAGAGCCCATGTTGCAGCATTGGGATCCTTGCTTATAGTTGATGCATGCTTGGTGTGTTGCGTGTGGTGGATGGCAACAAGTGTTGTTGTTTTCCTACCCCTTTCATGTCTTGTTGAGGAATTCTTTGTGAGGGCTAGTTAGACCCTTGAGCCTACCAAGAAGTGTGTTCTAATTGGTCTCCTTCTTGATTTGTGGCTCTTTCATTGTGTAAGGGTTGTGACCCTTGACTGGACCCTGAGTGTGGTTGTAGCGCATGTGGTTCTAGAGATGCTTTTGCATGTTATATTCAGATTATAAATATGGTAACAGGAATGAATGATCATGTTAGTTCATAGAGATTATTGCATGCTCTCTTATGATAGATGCAAAATTTTAAATGTATGTTGAAGTGATAATGTTGCACACCTTGTTTTGAGTAAAAAAATTATAATGATATTGCTCTATGTATGGGAAATAAATGTGGTTATCCTATGTGTGTAGTAAGGTGATTTACCACTTAATAATTATGAATGTGAGATTTATATGGAACTGTTGATTTACTCCATGTAGCACTGTGATATATTGTATGTGATTATAAAATCATGTTTGGTGACATTATTGTCTTGAAAAGAGAAGATTGTATGGATGTTAGGAGTACATATTCTTGGAAGTTTGTATTGTTCTTGCATAATTAAGAAGTGGATAAGTGTTTTATTTTGGTAAGGGGAAATTGAAAAATGTACTCCCTACTATGTGAACATTTTGTATTAGTGCTCATGTTGAGTGTTGTGGATATCATGTGCTTGAGTTGTGTTCCCATGCGATCATGGTATAGGGTACCCATCCATGGATGATATGATTTTGGAAAGGGAATCACATTGGTTATGAAAAAAAATGTATTTATGGTATGTGATCTTTTGAAAAGTAATGGAATTGTGTATGTAATTGTACCCCCTATAAATGTGAGAAACTAGTAAATGTGCATTGGTTGAGTGTTGTGAATACCTCGTACTTGCTTTGTGTACCCATGGGATGATGATACTATGTACCCATTCTTGAGGATATGTTGTATCTTAGGTATGGGATTAACCATACCATTATGTGATTGTATTTTGTTACCTGATTAAGGGCCAACCCATGTGTGGTTGAAATTTATATATATATATATATATATATGAATAAGATTAGCCAAAAGCTAGTTTCGTAGATTCTCTTTTTTTGGTTCTCTAGTCCCTCGGTCTGTGAAGGGGTAGTAGTAGCCACAAAGTTCCTTGGGCGGGGTGTGCAGCGTGTGCATATTGCGACACAGAGAAGTCTCAGCTCAACCGATCCCAAGGAAATTACTCACTACTTCCCCTTATGATGGATCAAGGTACTTGATCCATATGTGCTAGCCTATTCCCCAGATTTGAGTACAATAGTATTGGTTTGTTATTTTTTCCTATCCATCCATAGGGACATTGAGTTGGCATTAGCGACTCAACCTCATCCATATGAGAGGTGAAGCTTGAGTAGCCCCATATTGACATACTCATATATGCATTATATATATACTATATCTGCATGTGTTTTGACATGATGCAAGGGATACGATGCCACGTGCATAGACACATGAAGGTGCACTATTAGATTGTGTTATGTTAGCCTACTTGCGTGATGAGCGTAATGGGGCCTCATACACTTGTAGAGGGACACGCATGCTTGCTTTCAATGGTGTTTGGGTCGGTTAGCATATGGGTATGTCCTAGCCATGTATACCTTTGACTACGGTGAGTACTTGTGTGTGCTTTCTCCATGAGGTATCACTATGCGAGGTGTGATCTGCACATGCCTACTTTTGTGAAGCCACAGACACACTGCCATGCGACATATGACCAGTACATGCCTTCTCCGACTGGTGTATGGCCATGCCGCGCTGAGACGCGATGCGGTATGGGGCCGAGGTGCACATCCCATGAGGATAGCCAAGGAGTGTGTGGGCCACTTGGTGAGTCTATGCCACGTGATGATGCGATGCAGGGTGTGGCCAAGGAGTACACCTCATGCCATGTGGTTGGCATTCTCACTCCGTGCCACATGAGGAGCTATTGCGATAGTTAGATGTTGTTCCCTCCTTCCTCATTTGGTGGCTAGTATCTAGTCGCACAGTGTTGTATAGTGCAATTTCAAAGATTGTGAACTTTCTTTATGGTTATTAATGATATTCTATTGATTGTGATGGTTTCGACCCACCTTGTGATCTTCATTTGCATGTAACTCTCGTAGTTACATTTGATTTAGTGTTGAAATTGCGTGCATTTCTCACCTTATTGCTGAAATTTAATCTCTATTTGATACTTATTTATGACCTTTGGTGGCTAAACTATTTTTCTACTTGTTGTCTTCAAATTTCGATCTTGTGTTGTGATTTGATTCCTCATCGGGTACGGGAGAGTCAGACTCGATTGAGAGTATACGAGGAAGTAGACATAGGGAACCTTGAGGATGGGGGTATGTGAGGATGTTATACAGCTAGGACCCACCACCCACCTATGTGTGATGACCATTTCTTGGAGGCTAACCACCTTATATACAAGATATAGGTCATTGTGGTCTTGTTTGGATGGTCTCAACGTGTGTGTGGGGCCTAACACCATCAAGCCATTGAGTGTGAGATATGGATTATGTGAGATGGATATTGGCTTTTGGTTCATGGATTAGCATGCTACTTGCCAGTGTCCAAATGGACCCTTGTGTAGCCTTGTAATGTGATTCCTAGTGATGCAATTATGTATATATGTATAAATGCATGTTTCATATTGGATATGGTTTCATATGAAAAGTTCAAAGGTTGGCTTATTGTTCTTTAAAAGTGGAAATTGTTATTTTTTGTTGAAAATGATGCCAAATATGTTCTAATGTGTGAGATTGGAAGTGTGTGGAAAATAAATAATGTTGCAAACAATGGTGTTGTGGAAAGAATTGAGTGCTTATACATTTTATTTACTCCATTTTTAATGGAAATCAAAGTGTATTTTAACCTATCTTTCAATGAATGTGGATGTTAAAATAAATGCTTACTTTGAGAAAAGTGATATGTGTGGTGCTAGCAAGATTAACCATGCTATTTTATTTATTTATTTCATGTTGAGATTTTATAAGTAAGGCATATGTCAATATATTGGTAATGATTCTTAGAAAGGTGAATGTTAAATGGTTGTCCTTTCTATTTCGTTCAATGATGAATGATGTATATTATATTTCTCATCTTTGGAATGAAGTACAATCTTTTAATGTTAATTTTTAGATGTTGAGTACTAATGTATGACATGGTTGCATATTGAGCTTACATGACTTCCAGGAATAAGTCAAATCTTAGGGGGGGAGGATGTAACACCTCTCCAACCTTAGCCTGGGTAAGATGGTATTTTAATTTTGATTTAGCATTCTATATGTTATCATATTGAGATTAGACACATTTGATCCGTAATCTCACATCTTGCATCTTAGTAGCCTTGAGTAGTACTTGACATGTATTGTATGAGCATCTTCATATTGTGTTATAGGCCTTATGTACTTTATTTTGTGCTTGCTTCATATTTGATGTGAGTGTTGGTCATATATGTTATCCATGCCTTGTAATTTTTGTTTGGGCCTTGTGACTACCTCCGAGCACGGTGGGGTGGTCTCTCTGGAGTCCATATGGTAGGGAAGCATTGCCACCACCATTGGGGACCGGCGTATAGGTTTTGGAGCACCAGTTGGATTTTGATCTACCCCATATATTTGAATTATCATATCGCACTCATGTACATGCCTTTGTGTATTTATCTTATTTGATGTTGTTTCTTGTTCATGAAAATGCTATTGTATTGATACCCTTTCCTTTATGCACATTGTAATCTTTTATGAAGTTGTAATCATATGGAGTAATGAGAAGAAATGTGATGTTTTATATTTGGTTTACGGGTTCCAGTGTTGGTATTGGAATCCCTTGTATTATGATGTTTATTATCGTCTTTCTTTCCCTAATTTTTATGCAAAACTAGGACTACATATGTGTATCTTCTTTACATTTAAATCTGCTTAAGTTCTGGAGCAGCAACACCTTCCGACATTGTCTTGTGAGTTGAATCACAAGTTCTGGAGCATTGGCACCTTTTGTTGGCTTTATGTGTGCAGCAACAAGGTTCCGGAGCATTGGGCTCCAAAACTGCAGGTTCTGGAGTAACAGATTCTGGAGCAGAGCAGCAGGCTCCAGAGCAAATATTTGGAGCCATCCTGTTTTCTCCTGTTTGGATTTTCTTTGGAGGGTGGATTAGTCCTCTCTTTGAAGTTGTTCTTTAGGTCATATTTGTTGTCATTTTATCAAATTGTTAATTACTTTGTGTGCATGTTATCCTTTATGTTTGAAATTTTTTTATCTCATCCTCTCTTAGCTCTTAACCTTCTGGGTTGCATAGCGGGATGTTATAGTACCTTATTATTTATTCAATTTTTATTTATTGTATTCTTCTAGATTATGATGTACACTTCCCATTATTTTAAAAGAAGCAACTTTTAATGTAATATTGGTTCTTATTGTGGTGTATCTATGCAAATATGTTCCACAAATGTATTATGAACTTGGATGATGAAATGTAATAATAATTATATTCATGTATTTCCTTGATTATCTTAGTCATGTTTGGATGTATGATTTATTTCATTTCTTATTCACGCAAGTCTATCATTTATTTAGTTTGATTTCATTTAACGTTGTAGTTGGTTTTGGGTTCATTTCAAGTAGCGCACCATGTTACCCCATGGGACTAGGTTGATGTTATATGATATTAATGTTGATTAATTAAGTAATTATGTTTAATGTAATTGTTGTATTTAAAAAAAAAATATTTCATTATTGTTAGTTGTTGTGTCCTATGGGGTTTGTGTGTCGAGGTGTTACAACATGGTATCAGAGCCTAGGTTCATACACTGGGCAATTTGGATACATGTGAGCCCATTACGTTGACCTAGGTGTTGTACTCTTGCGTTATGTTTTTCCTTTTTGGTGGTCAGGCTTGTCTCTCGGGAATTGTCTTTAGGCATTGTTGGTCTTATGGTGCAGAAAACCAACGGAAAGGATAGGACCCTCGGTGTAGTGCACAATGCACCAATATCTTGTCTATCGGGGAATACATTATGGACCCTGGGGTAGCCTTGTGTGTTCCCGATGAAGTGATCTGTGTGCATGTATTTATATTTTGTGCTTGTCTTTTGACGTGAGTCGTTGTTGCATGAGGCTAGGTGGTATTTGTTTTCTCGTGTTTGTTGTTGTATGCTTGAATTGGTATGGAGTGTAAGTTTGATCATCTTGGATGTAATCTCTTAAATGATGATTATTACACCTTGATTGATGCTTGCTTCACCATTTTGGATTGGATTAATTGGTGTATATGTTTAACCAATTTTTTGTTTTTATTAACCAATTTCTACATGAATAAATTGTAGTGCCTCTTTTGATTTCTTCACTAAATTTATACTTATTATATTATATTATGCATTTTGAGACTTTATAGTTGTTTTTGACACCATTCTGGATGGTTTTGGATGATATTTCATTGGATTTTGATGACCATGACATTATGAATTGATGTTTATGTTACGTTGGATTTATGGAATTAGTATTGTGTTGGATAATTTTGAGTACGTGTATCTTATGGCTTATGATTATGCTTGTTATGTTGATGATTAATGATTGCCTTATGGTGTTTCTTATTGATGAGGGTACTCCCCTTACAATCTAAAACTCACAAGAACAACAGATAATGGCACAAACAAGATGCAAGAAGGAAAGGAAGTATTTTCTATTATCATTGAAATGAAAATGAAATTACAACATTATATTTGCCATCACATGGGATTTTTTTATTACATAAATCTAAAAATCTACAAATTGAAACTACCAACTATACTGCCCTAGCCCCCCCTCTTTCACATCATTTATTTGGAAGGTGTAACCGCCCTAGAATCTTTTGGAAAGTGTAACTTCCTCAAGAAGATAGTTTGAAATTTTATTAATTTTTGTAGTACAATTTCACGAGGTCATAAATTTTGTTTTCCGCCATTTTTCAGGCCCATGTGGAGCCTTTAAGTGCCTCAAAATTGACTCTGAAGATTTTACTAGGATTTTTGAATATTGAAATTTTAATCTCTCAAATGACAAATGGTATTGAAGTGATTTCTTTGCCATTGGCTTCAATTTTCAATTCTGGAGGTCTATGTAAGATTTTGTGTCCAATTGTGCATAAATGTAAACTTACTAAAATACTAACCCTACCAAATTTAGCCCTTATTGAAAAGAAACAACATTTTTTTTTTGGGTGATGCAAGATTGCTCTTACACCCGGATGCTCCTGTATCACTTATAATGAAATGACTATATTTGATGTTTTGGTTATTGTATGAGGTTTTGGTGAGGGAAATAGGGTTGCATCACTCGTTCACAAGCACCCTACTACACTATGACTTCCTCTCACGGTGTGATTGTTAAATTGCTATATACATGTATATTTTGTTCGACGCCTTGTTTTATGTAGGTTGTAGGTATCAGATACTGACTCCAGTTGCACTATCAAGTCTGAGCGTACCCCAAGAACCTAATGGATATGATGTGGAAATAGGTGATGATAAAAGGAACCCAACTCACATTTGGTAACCCCCTTTGTTAGTTGTTTATTTTGTCAAGTTGCCTTGTTTAGTATCTCTCATTTTTGTGTGTGAAGTTTGTAAAGATGTTGTTCGTAACTATGTATGTTTACCTGACCTTGTGACTTCCAAGAGTAAGTCGAGACTAGGGGGGAGGATGTAGCGCCTCTCTGCTTGGGTCTTTCGATCATTTGGGTAAGAGTATTCTTGTGTTGGTTTGTTAATTAATGTTTAAATGGTATTGTTAATGTTTGGCTGATCATTATTATAATGTAAATTTAATGTCATTAATAAATTTAATGTTGCTTTAATCAACACATTAATGGAATATCATTAATTAGTAGTTTGATTTTATAATGTTTATTATTGTGGAGGTAAATGCAATTAATTTATTAGATTTAATTATTAAAGTGAACTATGAGAAAATGTGTAAGTATTTAATTAAAGTATTAAATTTATTTGGTAAATTTAAATGTTGTCAATTTAATTGAACCTAGTATTTTAATTGTTGAAATTAATATTGTTTAATTAATTATTATCTTGATTT
Source organism: Sequoiadendron giganteum (assembly GCA_007115665.2). Classification (NCBI taxonomy): domain Eukaryota; kingdom Viridiplantae; phylum Streptophyta; class Pinopsida; order Cupressales; family Cupressaceae; genus Sequoiadendron; species Sequoiadendron giganteum. The sequence continues at coordinate 606,260,128 of CM021103.1, forward strand.
ATTTCAAAATGGAAGTTTGAAGTGAAAATTGGAAATATTTTGCATGCAAGTGCATGCGTGATTTAAAAATGAAAAATGGGATGGAAACTTGCATTTTAACTGGTGGTTATTTTTGAAAACATAACTTTGGTTTTATAATGTTTTTCTTTTGGAAATTTTAGGGGGGAGATTTGCAGAGAGGATTTTTTAATTTTTTTTGGGTTTTTGGGGAAGGGAAGTAATTTGGTTTGTAAGAAAAAATTTGGAGAAAAGAAAAAAATAATTTTTCATTCCATTATTGATTTTGGGAAGCGAGGAACGTAGAAGGATGGGCAAAGGAAGGAATTAGATCAAATCAATTTGGAGAAAAATGAATGTACAGATGAGTCTTCATTCTCTAACACTATTGATTGATTGTTTAACAAATTCATCATTTTGATCATAATCTTATTGCAATTATATTTGTATGCATGTCTTGTAATCGTTTCCCTTCTGAGAAAACATTTATTATTCATGTCTATTAGTTTTTTTTCATTAGATTCTTTCCTACAATATATACATCTCACTTTGTCATCAACAAACTTTCAAAGAACCCGATTATGTTTTGTAATGAAGTCATTTTCTATCCATTATCAAATCAAAACCGACGCCTTCTAATTGCCTATGTTATATCATTATACTTTTATGAGAATTGTCTCTCTCATAGTTTGATGAGGGTGCAACCCGAGACACAGAAAATCACATAGAAAAACTAACAAATCTTATTATTTTCAAAGTATCAAATTCCTACATGCAGAGGATCTCAAATCCTCGAGTTTTGCAATACATGCAAATTACAGAAAGAAACTACAGAAATTCCCCTATTCGTAGCATGCGATCTTCTTTCCCCAAAAACTGCCTAAAAGAAACAGTAACTCGCCCATAAATAGCCCGTTTCTTTGTTTGGAGCCAAAAACGGGATTCAAATTATGCACCAACTTTCGGAAGCCCTAACTCAAGATCTAACCGTCAGATCTTCAATGATAATACCTTTTCGGAAAGCTCTCGCGAAGATCTCTTGCCGGAAAGTGGGGCCTAAAGGCTAACCACTTTCGTATTCCGCCAATTTTTCAGGCCCATCCGGAGCCTCTAAGTACCTCAAAATTAGCTCCGAAGATTTCATAAGGCAAAAAGCAGAAATTGAAACTTGAATAACTTTTGAACCGGAAATGCTCTTGATCTGATTCTTTCACCAAAGTGTTTATTATTATGTCCTGAAGCTTCCCTTAAATTTTTGTCTCCTCACGCCTTCAAATTCATACCTGCTAAAAATAGCAGTTGAGCAGAAAAAGCAGAAAAGCAGTTCTGAAAGTTGGGAATTCTTCTTCGACGAAAAGGGTATCCAGAAATGCAAAAACATCTACAAAAAAAATCTAAATGAAAGTAAATATATTTTTGGGTGATGTAGGATTGCCCTTACACCACTGGATGCTCCTGCATCAGACACCCAGGGTAATTTGAAAAGTGACTCCGTCACTTCTCAGATGGTTGAGGAAAACCCAAACGGTCAACCTCTGCCTTGGACAACCAGGATGAATCTTCCACAGGCCTTCCTTTCCACTTCACCAGATATTCTTCATATTGCCTATTTCTGGTACTCCTTCCTACACGGCTATCCAAGATTTCTTCAATCTCCTCCTTTTCTGAAGTAGGTGCTGGAATACCGCACTGTTCCATTGCTGGTACTTCCTCTGCGCCACCCTCATGATATTCTATCAAATCTGCAATGTTGAACACAGGGGAAATGTTGAATCCATCTGGCAACTCTACCTCATATGCGTTCCCTGAATCATGCCTCTTCAAAATTTTACAGGGACCGAACTTCTTCATCTTCAATTTGTTATAGGTTCCTACTGGAAACCTTTCTTTCCTCAAGTGGACCATCACTTCATCACCAATCTGAAACTCCTTATACCTCCTCTTTTGATCTGCCTTAGCCTTATATTGCATATTCATCTTGTTAATGTGTTCTTTTACCTTCTCATGCATATTCTTGATGTGTTCTGCAAAGTCTTCAGCTTCAGCACTTGTCTTCTTCTCTTGGTCCATCTTCCTCAATTCTGGAGCAGTCCTAGGACTACTTCCATACACAATCTGGAACGGTGATCTACCAGTGCTTCTATTGACAGAATTGTTGTAAGCGAATTCTGCCTGGGGTAAGATCAAATCCCATCCCTTTGGTTTATCTCCTACCAAGCATCTCAGTAGGTTACCCAAACTCCTGTTCACAACTTCAGTCTGCCCATCAGTCTGGGGATGGTGTGCAGAACTAAACTTCAACTCTGTTTTCAACTTCTTCCACAAGGTCCTCCAAAAGTATCCAACAAATTTTGTGTCACGATCTGAGACTATACTCTTTGGCAAACCATGTAGCCTCACCACCTCTTTGAAGAACAAGTCAGCAATGTGGACTGCATCATGGGTCTTCTGGCATGGGATGAAATGTGCCATCTTCGAAAACCTATCAACCACCACAAATACTGAATCATTCCCTCTCCGTGTCCTTGGCAAACCAAGAACAAAATCCATACTTATATCCTCCCACGACCTCTCTGGTACAGGTAAGGGCTGATACAACCCTGTATTCTGACTCACTCCTTTAGCCATTTGACATACCCTACAACTTTGCACAAACTTCTTCACATCTTGTGATAACTGAGGCCAATAATAATGCTCACTGATAATGGAAATGGTCTTATCCCGACCAAAATGTCCTGCCATTCCTCCACTGTGCTTCTCCTTTATCAGATTCTCCCTCATGGAACTCCTCGGAATACATAATTGACTTCCCTTAAACAACATGCCTTCTTGAATTAGGAAATCCAACCACTTTGTCCTGTCAACTGTAACAGGTTCCTTGCAAGCTTTCCAAGCCTCTGCAAAATCAGGATCATTCGGGTACAATGTCTTGAGTTCACTGAACCCAACCACCTCAATCTGCATTTCTATCAACAATGTATGCCTCCTACTTAAGGCATCTGCAACCCTATTTGACTTCCCACTCCTATGCTTTAAAACAAATGTATAACTCTGCAAAAATTCTACCCATTTCATATGCCTCTGATTTAATTTTCCCTGACTACTCAGGTACTGCAATGCTTGATGATCAGTATACATAACAAATTCCTTCGGCAACAAATAATGCCTCCATTTCTTTAATGCTTGAACTATTGCATAAAATTCTTGGTCATATACAGAGTACTTTCTCTTTGCATCATTTAACTTTTCACTGAAATAGGCAATGGGCTTACCTTCCTGGCTTAACACTGCTCCAATGGCACAACCACTGGCATCACAATCCACTTGAAACATCTTATTGAAATCCGGGAGAGCCAAAATAGGTTGTTCCGTCACCTTCTGCTTCAATAGATCAAAACTCCTTGCTGCTCCAGTGCTCCACTTGAACTCTTTTCTATCCCCTCTCATTGTTTCAGTTAGGGGTGCACAAATACTACTGAAGTTTCTAATAAACTTTCTGTAAAAACTGGCCAAACCATGGAAAGACCTCACCTCAGTAGTAGTTCTTGGGGTAGGCCATTCCATAATAGCCTTAACCTTCTCTGGGTCCATCTTGAGACCTTCTGTCGAGACAACAAACCCCAAGTACACTAACTCCTTCTTCACAAAACTACACTTCTTCAAATTAATCAGCAATTTCTCTTCTTTTAACTTCTCAAAGACTCTACCAATATGCATTATATGCTCATCCAGTGACTTACTGAATATCAAAATGTCATCTAAATACACAATAACAAAGCTTCCTAGGAACTCTTTCAGTACCTCGTTCATGAGCCGCATGAATGTGCTCGGTGCATTGGTTAGCCCAAAAGGCATGACTAACCACTCGTACAGGCCCTCTTTGGTCTTGAAGGTGGTCTTCCATTCATCTCCCTCTCGAATCCGAATCTGGTGATATCCACTCTTCAGATCAATCTTTGTGAAGTACTGAGCTCCACTCAAACAGTCCATCAGGTCATCCATCCTTGGTAGGGGAAATCTATACTTGCTTGTTATCTTGTTTATGGCCCGAGAGTCTGTACACATCCTCCACTCCCCATCCTTCTTTGGTGCTAGTACTGCAGGTACTGCACATGGACTCAAACTCTCTCGAATCAAACCCTTTCTCAACAACTCCTCAACTTGTCTGTTTAACTCCTCATTTTCTGCAGGAGTCATTCTATGAGCTGCCTTATTCGGCAAACTGGCTCCTGGGATCAAGTCAATCTGATGACTGATCTTCCTCATTGGTGGTAAACCCTCAGGTACATTATCAGAAACAATATCCTGAAACTCATTCAATAACCCAGAAACTTCTACTGGAACCTTCTCACTACCCTCCTTATCCATTTTAGGAATCAATGCATAACACACACGCTCATGTTTTATGCCTTCTAAAAATTTCCTTCCATCGACATAACAAATTCTAGCACTACTGCATACCTTTTCTTCGGCCTTCTTCAGGGGTTTCAACTTATGGCGGACTCCACCCTTCATCAGGGAATAAGTGTTTGCATGGCCATCATGTACAGCTCGCCTGTCAAACTGCCACGGCCTTCCCAACAACATGTGACATGCATCCATGGGGATGATATCACAGAGTACCTCATCACGATAGCTTCCGATCTTGAACTTCACCAGGCACTGCTCATTGACTAGAACTTTGTGGTCTTTCTGCAACCAGGCAATCCGATATGGATGTGGATGCCTTTCCCTCTTCAGCTTCAACTTTGTAACCATTTCTTCTGACACTAGATTATCAGTGCTCCCACCATCAATAATGACATCACAACATTTGTCTTCACACTTGCACCTTGTGCGAAACAAATTCTTCCTCTGTTCTGGCTCCTTCTCTTCAGTCACCAAGGCTCTTCTAACCACTAGGGCTTCTCCCCTTTCAGCATCATCTGAATGCTCAGATTGAGCCTCCTCATCTACATGCGCAACTCTTGCACGACCTTCTGGCCTTTTGTCTGTCCTTCCTTGGTATTGTGGACATTCATAGGCTCGATGCCCTTCTTCACCACATCGGAAACAAGTTCCTCTGAAACCACCTCTTCCAGGTCCTTGTCCAAATCTTCCTCGTCCTCTACCTCTTTGATCACCACCATTCTGATCACGTGGGCGGTAGAAGTTATCATTCCTTTGGCTTCGACTGGTACCCACATCTTCATTTTTCTTCTCATCCTCATTTCGGCTTCCAAAAGATCTTTCCGCTACCCCTTCCGCTTTGACCTCCTCGAATCAAATCTCTTGTTCAGCTTCTCTTCAACTCTCAGGAAAATTGGTAAGCATCCTCAATGGTGGCCATTCTGACCAGGCTTAACTCCTCTTGAATGCTCGGCCGTAACCCATTAAGATAACGGGCTACCTTCTCCTTGTTGGCCTCTGCATGTCCCGTTCTGATGATCATCTTGTGAAAATCTTCTGTGTATTCTTTCACAGATCTACTTCCTTGCTTCAACCCTTGCAATTTCTTCAATAGATCTAACTCATAGTCCATTGGCATGAACTGCTTCTTCAGTTTCTCCACCATGCGATCCCATCTGGTGATCTTTCCCTTTTCTCTCTTATTTCTTTCTAGTTGGACCTCTTTCCACCAGATACTGGCATGGCCCTTTAGCTTTGTTTTTGCAAACTTAACCCGATCTGGGTCCTCTACTTCTTCATACTCGAAATACTCTTCCAACTCATTGATCCAATCAATCAACTCTTCCGGGTCTAGACTTCCGGAAAAACTGGGAACTTCTACTCTAGGTCTTTTTCCGATCTTCGAAATGGCCCTTATCAGCCGCATTTGATCTTGATCAATAGCTTCTTCTTCCTCTTCTACATCTGAATCTTCCACCTCTTCTTCATCCTCACTTTCTTCTCCCCTTCTCGGGTTTACCCCTCTTCTTAACTCTCTTTGTAATGCATTTATTTGTCTCTGGAGGGCTCTGAAACCCTCAGCCGCTAATGGATCTCTTCCACCAGCATTTCTGGCACCACCTCGCCTACCACGCGCCACTCTTGGAGGCATCTTGAATATCTTGAACCCACAACCACAGTCCTGGTGCGAACTACCTCACGATCGGCGATCTGTCCACACGCTCAAGAAAACCCGCTCTGATACCACTTGATGAGGGTGCAACCCGAGACACAGAAAATCACATAGAAAAACTAACAAATCTTATTATTTTCAAAGTATGAAATTCCTACATGCAGAGGATCTCAAATCCTCGAGTTTTGCAATACATGCAAATTACAGAAAGAAACTACAGAAATTCCCCTATTCGCAGCATGCGATCTTCTTTCCCCAAAAACTGCCTAAAAGAAACAGTAACTCGCCCATAAATAGCCCGTTTCTTTGTTTGGAGCCAAAAACGGGATTCAAATTATGCACCAACTTTCGGAAGCCCTAACTCAAGATCTAACCGTCAGATCTTCAATGATAATACCTTTTCGGAAAGCTCTCGCAAAGATCTCTTGCCGGAAAGTGGGGCCTAAAGGCTAACCACTTTCGTATTCCGCCAATTTTTCAGGCCCATCCGGAGCCTCTAAGTACCTCAAAATTAGCTCCGAAGATTTCATAAGGCAAAAAGCAGAAATTGAAACTTGAATAACTTTTGAACCGGAAATGCTCTTGATCTGATTCTTTCACCAAAGTGTTTATTATTATGTCCTGAAGCTTCCCTTAAATTTTTGTCTCCTCACGCCTTCAAATTCATACCTGCTAAAAATAGCAGTTGAGCAGAAAAAACAGAAAAGCAGTTCTGAAAGTTGGGAATTCTTCTTCGACGAAAAGGGTACCCAGAAATGCAAAAACATCTACAAAAAAAAGCTAAATGAAAGTAAATATATTTTTGGGTGATGTAGGATTGCCCTTACACCACTGGATGCTCCTGCATCATAGTTGGACCACAAGTAATCCATTAGTTGTAGCTAGAGAAAACTTTTCCTTCATGCGCATTCAGGAGCTTGAAATCTCATTCTGTAAAAGAACTGATCCATTTAAATTGTATGTGGTTGATATTACCTTCTTATGATTTCATGCATCTTTTATTTTGATGCTCAACTTAGGCTTTTAGGAAAGAGTCTTTGTTTGAGAGAAAATACATAGGTATGCTTTATTCTACAACCTAAAGCAAGATGATCATTCTCACTTCGAATTAAAATTGACCAATGTGCAATATGAATGAGATTTCATGAGAGGGTGGCATTTGAAACTAGAGCCATTGCAGCCACCATTCCTCTAATCCATGTTGCCTCCTTCCCCTGCGTACTGGCCGCTTGAAGCGCTAGGGTAGACTACTTTATCCTTGGTTGTTGTTTGATTTGTTTTCTCTCCTGTGTTGTTCATTTAATATATCATAGTTGATAAATGATGAGTAAGCCATACATTTGGAATTCAATGTATACACCTTTGATGGTAATCGATGGGTATAGTTGGGAATTCATTTTTATATAAGTCAATAGTTATACTATCCTCTACATGTTGTAATCAAAACTGTAGATTTTAATTTAATATTGAAGTTCTAATTTTATGGCATTCGATGCTTTATGCTTGGCTATCAATATTGTATAATGTGTTTTCTTTCTTGTGTCTTGCCTCTGATGTGATTTCACCCTATGTTTTTCATTTGAGGCTTATGTTTGATGTTCATTGAATATTGGTTTATGCATGGTCCTTGCCTGCGTATATACTTTGTACTTCATTTTATATCCTTTGAAGATAGAATTCGATTAATAAGTAATGCATTTTGAATTTGAAGGATGCTTGTTATGTTTGGAATTTGATTGCTACACACTGTATTTGGATATTCGATATTTTCATTTCATTCCATTTTGGTGTAGATACATTAAATTCAGTATTTGATTTATATATGTATATGTATTTATATTTGTAGTGCCATATGATAATTTGTTGTAGTGCCAGTAAATTGGATTATGTTTTAAAATTATATATATATATATATGCATGTATAAATATTATTAAATATTATTATTTTAGTAAAAGAACAATTATGCCTATGATGTTAAATGATTATGTTAGATAAGTAAGTTGTATAGTATTTAAATGATCATTTCAAAATATTAGTGGTAAAAGAATAGTATTTTTAATTAATCTAGGAGATAAGGAAAATGTTAATATAGTTTAAGGATTAAGTAATTTACTTTTATAATAGGTACACACACACATATTATAATATTCTTTATTTTGATTTCACCATATGAAAATAAACGGCCAGAGATAAGGGACATAAATTGAATAGCGATTATTTAAAAGAAATTTTATTTGGGCATTTAGATTCATTACAAATAAGTGATTAGGTAATTAAAGTAGTAAAATTTGGAAATGTCATTTAATTTAAAAATATTAATAAGATGGTTGTTACAAGAAAATATTTCTATTTATATAATTAATTGACTATGTTAAAATAAGTAAATTAGATTGCCTTTTCAAATATCAATTTGCTTCATTATTAAATAACTGAATTGTAAGTTCACTACGCTATTAGAGGTCTAGAAGTATTGTGATAAATGTTTTATTAAGTAAGCTATGTGGGAAGTGTTAAAGAATAATAGAAAATGCAAAAATAATGGAAATCATAGATGTATTGTTAGTTGATCTTTTTATGGATTATTTGTGTAATTTAGATGGGTAAGTTGTAAAAATATTTAGTTCTAGTTTGTTATTGGATTAAATGGTTGTTTTGTTACTTGTTCTAAACTTATGTTTGGTTTATTCGTATTGTTGAGTGATTGCATTTTTAAATTATGAATGTCTCCATAATTATGGTTAATTGATTGGGTAATGAATGTCATTGTCATTTGAATATATGGTTGTTGATTGTTGTTCGAGTTGATTTTAGAATTGAGTTGTGAGTTGGTTGATTATATTATTGCTTTCATGGTTGTTGGATATTGAGAAGATTTTAATTTGGCGGTTGATTTTGCATTGAGAGGATTTTTTTAGTTTTGATGAGTTTGAAGATCTCGTTGTGATGTTGCCACCCATGATTCTACACTTGCCAGTTTTGTAAAATGTGAATTGAAAATAATATTTGAGATCATGTCATTGTTGCCACTTCGGTTGGGGAAACTTGTGTCATTTTAGTTCCTGGGTAGAAGCTTACTTACCTCTAGAGGCTAGGGGAAATTGTGTGTTTGTGCATTGTTGTTGCACTTTCATATCTTTTATTTTTACCTTGAGGATGTGTGTATTGGTGGTACCTCCTTTTTTTATGATTTTTGATACTTCATGTAGTCACGAGATGGTCATGCCTCACGTGTATTGTTTCAAAATATTTTCCTTTATGTTTTCAGTATTGAGGTACACCCATTACTTGACTTTAGTCTTTGGGTAGTTGTAGGGTAGAGTGGCTCTTCATGGGGGCCAGTGTACAAGTGGTTGTCCGTGGAAGATTTCCCTTAATTAAGTGATAACCTAATTAAAGTATCTAGTTGGTTGGGTTATTTAAACACAGAACAAGACTAAAACATGCACCTCACCCCTTCTGTTAGTGCTCTCATAGGCTAAGGACGGGTGGGAAGACCTGGTTGGTAAGATCACTGCCTTGTCTCCATGAAAGGTTAAGTGGCTTTGCATGAGTCACCCTATGGGACGACGCCTTGAGATAGGTTGCCTGGTTAACCATAAATGGAGGAAACTCCTAGTGTTAGGTAGTCTAGTTAATCCACATTGATGGAGGTGGCTCCTAGTGTTAGATAGTCTGGTTAATCCATGTAAGGCCATGCAGTGACACTCTCCCACTGTGTTGGTTGACTTCCCTTTCTTTCGTTGCCTCTGGAGAATTATTATCATTATTGTTGTTTATGTTTTATGAGTTTTGTGTTGGGTGTTGTTAGTATTTTGTGTTTTGACCTTGTTGGATGAGGGTCCTCTTTTCATCTCCTAGCATGGGGTTGTTCCTTCAGGTTCACATGGTTGATTGGAATGTGCTACGCACCCATTGGGTTCCCCATCAACGTTCGTATTGTTGCAGAGATGTACCAGTTGCAATGATCTTAGAGCTTCACTCAAAGAAAGATTGTACCTTATTATGTATTTAATTCTTCTTTATTGTATTCTTTTGGATTATGATGTACACTTCCCATTATTGTAAGGGAAGTAGCTTTGTAATATAATATTGGTTCTTATTGTGTTGTAGATCTATGGAAATATGTTCCACGAATGTATTATGAACTTGGATGATGAATGTAATAATAATTATATTCTTGTAATTCCTTAATTATCTTAGTCATGTTTGTATGCATGATTCATGTCATTTCTTATTCGCACTTCTATCATTTATCTAGTTTGGTTTTGTTTAATATTGTAGTTAGTTTGGGTTCATTTCGAGTAGCGCACCATGTTACCCCATGGGACTAGGTTGATGTTATATGATATTAATGCTGATTAATTAAGTAATTATGTTTAATGTAATTGTTGTATTTACAAAAAAAATGTTTTTTATTGTTAGTTGTTGTGTCCTATGGGGTTTTTGTGGTGGGGCGTTGCAACAAGACTATTGTGCTTTACTTTCTTCTCTTTTTCATTTAAAGAACTCAAAAAATATTTTTTTCCACCTTTCACAATGGTGTATATATTTTTCCTACCATCATAGATAGCCTCCCTATCAAATTTACAAGGTCTTCCTAACAACACATGATATACATTATTAACATAACATCACACAAGACTTCATCCTTATATTCAACCCAATATTAAAACTCATGCACTACTCATCCACAATTAATTGATGTTCTTTTGAAGTCAAGTAAATTTTAAAGGATTGGGATTTTTTTCTCTTTTTCAAACCCATATTTTCTATGATTTATTCAAAATATAGTTTATCAGTACTACCACTATCTATAATTACTTTACAACACTTACCTCTAGACTTGCATAAAATTTGGAAAATACATCTTCTACGTGATTTTCCATCTCCTTCCTAGTTTGGTTTCATTGAGACTCTCTTGAACATAAGAGATTCTCCTTCCTTTGGTGATGCTACACTTTATTCTTCCACTTATGTTAGGGAATTTCTAGTTGTGCTCTTTACTGTTTTCTTAGTGTAATTGTGAACACTCAAAGGCCCTATGACCAACTTGTCCACACTAGAAACATTTTTCTAACAAACCCCTTGCTATTTCCACCACATCCTCCTATAATACACAATCTTCCTCTCATCCCTTGACCTGATTATTTATTCCATTTAGTCCTTGCTTCTTCTTCATAAGATTGTTTCCCTTTACTACTACTTTATTTTCCTCTTTCTATTGTCCTTCTTCCACTACCTCTTGAACTACTTTGCTTCCTTCTGGATATCTTCTCTTTAGCCTTTAAGGAATACTAGAATGTGTAATGCCCTTAATTTAAGCTAGAAAACCTTACTATTTTTTTTGGTTTTAACCATAATGTAATTTTTCTTCAAAGTATTACTCTTTAATTTTGATACCAATGCTAATGTTCGCTTTAATGATAATATCACTCCTCTTATAATTATTAGTTTATATGCTAATGTGAATGACATTATTGAAATTTATATTTACAAATGTTATAAGAACTATTATCCATTTTAATGGTATTTCCTCACACTAGAGTTACTATTAGTTTTCACGTCATGACTTTATACCACTTCGACAAGGTTATGTATATTTATCATATATACACATATATATCAATATATAAGATATATAATCAAACCCAATTTTTAAATATTATTATATCCAATTTATGAGACATGTTCACTCCTCTAAATCCTTCAAAGGACATCCTCGAGGTAGCTAGTAACATGACCAAAGAAAATCCAAAAGATAAGACAAAATAGACCAACAAGATTAATATTCATTCATATTATTTTCCACTAAGTGTTTGCCAGTGTGTTAAGGGATGAAGTGAGTGATGAGTTGACTATTTTGACAAGGCCTCATTTTTGGAAAATAAACATGTTGTATAAGACATCAAGTCTAGTTTCAATCATGCAACTACCTATATAAGGCAAATGATAAATTCTGATAGTGACAAGGTTTGGTTTCAAGAAGGACACATCTTGTATAAGACCATTGGTTTTGATTAATTTGATAGGTTTGATTGATTTCACAAATGACCAATTTGACTTGGAGACTTGTTGGCTTGCTTGTCTTGTTGATTCAAGATTTGTGTTTGAAGTTCAGATGATGATGTCATGTCTGAGGTGATAGTGTCTGATTTGTTTTGATTAACGTGACGAACCCTAAAAGACTAACCTAGGGAACCTCAGGGGCTCATTGACAGATGACCTTTCCTACGTAGATAAGCACATAGACCTTATAGTTTGACATGAACCTTGAATTTCTTTCAATGAAAAAGTACCAGATCATGATTTTATTTGACAACACCTAAAGACTGACCTAATGCCTCAACAACACATCGACCATGGCCTTGCCTACATCCAATCACATAGGAAACATAGTTTGACAATGACAAAGACTGACATGATTGACTATGACTCCGTTTTTGGGATTTTTTGAAATTTATCTGAATATTTTTGGGTTTTTTGATATGTTTTGATTTTTTAATTTTTTAATTTTTACATTTTTTTATCTTTTTGTAAAGTTTTGATTTTTTTCTTTTGTTGTTTTATGAGGATCATGAAAAATGCATGTGAATGATGCCTACGCACAAGAATCCAAGTACAACCATGATCTTTCTCCAATTCAAGTTGAAAACTAATTGATAGGTGATGATGATGATGATGACATTGTTTGACATGGGAAGGACACATTCTAAAACAATGTAAGGATGACAATAATGTGACTAAATGATCAAGGTTTGTAGCAGGGCTAGAAACAAAGCCAAGAAATGTTTTGGATGATGCACTAGGATGTATAGCAATATTTTATGGATTAAGTTTATTGCATTTGGAATGAATTCTTTTTTAGGATTGAATGGGATGATGGAGGGATGTTGGATAGGTGGATTAGAATCCTTAGACCATTGCCAAGGGAAAACAAAGACATGTGATAGGTAGCAAAGGGTAATGGATTGATTTTGGTAAAGGATAGGAGACATGAGGATTATTGGATGGTAGAATTAGCATATGATCTCCAAGGACTATGTCGTATAGGAATAATTAGTTTTTCCAAGGTATGGGTTTGGATAATTATATGAAGGCAATGACATGATACTTCATGGATACTATATGACCAAAGGATAGACATGTCAATAGTTTTCCCAAAGCATGATTTATGTTTATACCCCAGTCCTTATCAAGATCAAGGTAGGTGGGAAAATGGATGGGACTGATAGGGCTTAAATGGATAGATGGAAATGTCAAAATAAATGTCATGCAAAGGGTATGGGAGATTAGACAACTTGCCCCCAAAGTGTAATGGTCCACATAGATATTTTCTCTTACACATGACACCTATTTGCTAGGTTTTCATCATGGTACTTATCCAAAGTGCCATAAAAATGGTTTTCACTATTTGACGAAATTTTTCTCTTTACAATTTTCCTTCTTTTTTCTTTTTTCTTTTTGGATGTCACACAAGATGCCTGTTTGCCATGCTTTTCAGCAGGGTGACAATTTTTTTGTATTTTTGTATTTTTTGGATGGCCTTGATGCTTTAGATGATCACTGGTCTTGTTGAATCCATTGATGGTACTGATGTAGATACTAGTGCCATGATATGCCAATAACGAACTTTATGAAGCAGATGCCTTATTAGGATCATATTGCTTGCATATAATTGTGTGATGTCATTGTGATCCTTGTTGATACTAAAGTTGGCCTTATCAAAATGTGCACATTGCAATAGAGTTCCATGAGAGTCCTTATGATAAAGAGTTCTTACCAAGATGTGACAGATTTCTGATGTGGGATTTTTAGACTTTAGGTGAGATGCAGGATTCTAATGAATGATGGTAGATGTGTTTGATAATTTAGATGTAGGAATTTTTATTTGCCAAACTTAGGGTGATGGATGATGGAGTTTAGATTAAGGATAGTTTTTGGAACCAACACTTTTATATGTCTTGTTTGATGACCATTTTGAAGGAGGTGGAAATTTATTATATGTGGGAGTCCTCTTTTCTTGTGGCTCCACATTTTGAATCACACTTTAAAATATTTTCTTTGCTTGATCCATTTTTCTTTGGGATCCATATTAACTTCATTTGTCCACTTGAATTTTTATTTGATTCAATGGCCTTTGACATTTGATTTTGAACTTTGGATTTGTAATAATTTTCTTTTTGTTGGTTCCAAATGGAAGGTTTATTCATGTTGGAATGATGGTTTAGGGTGTGGATGGAAGGAATTTTTGCTGCAATCTTATGCTAAGAACTACTCATGACACCCATTTTGATGTTTGTATTAGATAAATTTTCCCCCAATATCGAGGAGGTACCACTGGCATCATTTCTTTTTGCTAATTAGAGAATAGCAAAGACCTTGATGCCTAGGGTTTTCATAAAACTAAATCAGTTCTAGAATTTTTTTCTCATGTAGGCCTAGTCCTTTTCCTTGATACTACATGGTTTGACAAAATCTGTTTGTGGTGGGGTATTTTTTTTGAAAACAAGATGTTAACCCATCATTGTGTATGTGGAAACTATTACTTGGAATCTTCTCCTCTACAAGAAATATTGATTTGATAAAAGTTGATGATCCTATTTGATAAGATGTCATAGCTTCATTGACATGTATATATTTTTGACTGATATGTTTGGTCTTACTTTGTGACATATCATATTCAGATGATTCTACTGGTGCTTCCAAGTTGATGTCAAAACCGTCCTTATGGTAATTATCATAGAGTCTAGTGAATTCAGCTATAGCTTGACCATTTGAAAATATGTTTAGAGTCAGAGACTCTTGCTCTAGAGGAATATCATCTATGTGTCCAAAGGAGGCAAGTGTGTCATTTTGGGAAATGACGGTGTTTCGAGTTTGGATAGGATCGACTTCAAATTCTTTATCTTGAATGGAATAGAGGTCGATGAGCAAATCATTTTGGATTTCTTGATCAATGGTAGTGTCTTGGTCAAAGATGGGTTTTTCTTGGACGACATGATTGGAAATGGGATCTTGATCAAGGATAGGTTTATTTTGTATGCCATGATTATCTAGAAGGACTTCTTGACTAGACTTAAGCATGGGGTCATGGGATGGACTACTTCAATCTTGACATGAAGTTGAAGCTACGATGTCATGCTTTGGGTTTTCCTCTTGACATGTATCCTCAAGTTTAGGCAATAGAATTTCTTTTTGGAGACCATGACCAAATGCATTCTCGTGACTAACTGTAGGTTGGGATGGAGTGAATGAAAATGTATTAGTGGATGATGGACTAGGATAGGATGTAGAGGCTTGGAATGGACTAGTGGAAAGTTGGTTTCCCTTGTCAAGGTTAGGATAAAGGTGATTAATGAATGTTTATTGTGGATTAATGGCATGGATTGTGCTAAGGGTCTCTTGATATTTACGGTATATGGATGAATTACTAGGGGTTATGGATTGTTGGTAAGAAGGGTATGTGGGTAGTTGACCATGGATTGTAGGTGATCGAGATAGAGAATTAATCCATTATCTCTTAAATTCTATGGCTTGTTGGGCTTGACCATTGGGGATTAATTGGTATTCAACTTGACAATCAAGCATATCAAGGTGAATGGAAGAAATGGTGGTGGATGGTATGAATCCTAAGAGATTCCAATGCAATGGAAGGTATGCAACTATGCTATGTTTTTTTGTATTTTTGAAATAAGGTAAGACTAAAGGTAATGCAACAAATATTTTTTGTATTTTCTAATATATAGGGATGCCTAGATTAAGAATCAAGGTGATGATATTCTATGACTAAGTTATGAAAAGCATAGAATGAAGGGATGGAATAGTATGACTTAGCATGAAGGGTAAAACCTAAGATATGGTTTCTAATCAAACTAAGTTATAACAACTAATCTAATTGACAATGACCTTGGCTATAGTAAATACTGATAGGATATGTTGATAAGGTGGTCTCAAAGTGGACTGATGAGTTGAGGAACCAACCTAAATGATGAAGGACTAGGATGAATGATGTCTGAAAGATAAGGTCAAGAGAATAAAAATTTGAGGCTATAGTCTAGTCTATGTTTGATGGGCTTCATAATCAAGAGGTTTATGCAAGATGTTAATGCAAGCTAAAAAGATGACCTAAAGTTTAGACCTATGGGGAATGCAAAAAGATGAGGTGATGGATGAATGAAGTGAGCAATTCCTTGGTTTAAATAGGTTTAAATGTCAAGATTGTTTTGGATGTGTTCCAATTTAGTTTGTGTCAAGGTTTGAATGTTGTAAGTTTTAGATGTATTTTTTTGAGATTTATTTTGAACACACACGTAAAACACAAGCAAAAATTATTTTTTTGAGTTTGTTCTTGATTCAAGATGAAAAAAATAATGCACAATCCTAGGGTTTCCAAGGACAATATTTTTTGGATTCCCACTTGAATTTCTCTAATTATGCTTATTTAGAGTGATTAGCTTAGGAAATTGGTATCATTGGCTCCCCTCCATGATACTCACTTCTCGAGCATACCAAGTTTTGAATTCCTTAAGACCACAAGGATCTCAATAAATTTTCCATCTCTATAATGAACCATGAAAGTGTGGGACGACTTTAGAGGTCCGACATCCTGCACCAACAAATACAAGGAATTTGGCTACTAAAACAATGGTTCTTAGTGAATACTCAGGAACATGGCACCTTACAACCGTCCAACAAGCCACTTAAGGCTTTAATCACTCTACTAGGGGATCTTAAACATTTTACAATAGTACCCTATTTCGAGTGACACTGCATGGCTAAGGCCTCCATACCATGAGGACTTGATAGTTTAGTCTTATCCATTTATATATTGGCTCAAGAAAAAAACTGGTTGGAGTCATTCCCTCTTTCGAGGCAAGCCCCTCTAAGGGATTAACACAAAAAAATGTGGATCTAGATTTTTGATCATCGAGTTTGCACGAGGTGAGAGCATAATACCTACCATATTACTAGCATGAAAAATAGTGGTTCATTAACTCCCTAGTTAAATCTATGTGAAAGAAGACAATTTTTATTTTTAAGCACCAAACAAAATGTGATCTAAGCTATATAGACAATTAGTTTCAAAATAAAATCTTCGATGAATGTCTTGTATCAAATTTCATTAATAGTTTCAAATTTAAGTCTTCGAAAAATATGTGTTTATGTTTTCACCTTTTGAGTCTCTGACATGTGAACACTTATTCTTTAACCCTTAGAAAATGAAGTGTTGTATAAACTAAAGCAAATAGTCTTGTTTCAAAATTTTCATGATATGTATTCATTGATCCATTTTCATCCTAATTAAGACTAGATGAGGTTAATTCCACTTTAATTTGAAAGGATTTGATCAATTTAAGCTATGATTAAATGTAATTTGTTGTTCATTTTAAATCCTTTGCATGCATGAAATGTGAAATTTTTTAATTTTTATTTGATCCAATCCTAATTAAGACTATGTGAGAATTGTAGGATTCATTTTAAGCCAAAAATAAAAAAATTGTCATCAATTTTAACCCCTAATTAGGCTATGTGAAATTGCAGTCAATTTTAAACCCCCTAATTAGCATTAGATGAAGATTTTTTTTTCATTTTTAACTAATTAAAGGAATATTTGTTTTAAATTCAACCACCTAATTAGACTATGTGTGCATGAGGTCCTATCTAACCCTGCATGTAAACAAATAAACTCTGAATGTTAGATTTTCTTCTAACTACGTAGATCTACAATCAAAGTCACCAAAGCACCTAAAACCTACAAAAAACCAAAAAAATAGATCAAGTGTAATGCATGTTCGCATTAGGTTCACCAAATATATGTGGATAAAATGGTTAAAGCATACATGATATCAAAATGTTTAGACCACAAAGCAAATATAATAAAATAAAACCCCAATACATCAAAAAAATTGTAAGAACAAAATGCATAAAGAAAGAAATGGAAATGCAAACCTTCATGATATGCTTCTCTCACTCCATTTTGTTTTCCTTCTTATTCCTTCAATAGATTTGATGTGTATCTCTCAAATTTGATCAAATGCACTAAATATTTAAAGCAACTTGACAAAATGATCGCAAGGAAATCAAAGATGTGGTCTCTGTTGGAAAAACAAGGATAGACAACTAAGAGGGTGGGGGTGAATCAGTTGTTACCAAAAAATAACTTATGCAACATTAACCAATCTTTATATCATAGATCTAATAATTAACAGTGCAAGTATAAGAACAACATATCAAAGACACATGAACACCAAGATTTTATGTGTGGAAACCCTATTAGGGGAAAAATCATGGTGGATGTTAGTCCATAAGATTTTACCCTGTTAGCAGTATAATGGAGAATAAAAAGAGAATGCACTTGCATTTAGGCACACTTCCTAGAGCACACTGCTCAAAGGGAAGGCTCACTGCCTTAAATACAGTAATCAGATTAAAACCATCTAATGAATATGAACTGAGAAAATAGCTTCTACAAAAGCTTGATGACAGTTCCGATTAGGCACAGGAAAACTTCTTCAAACTCTTCCACCCTTCTGCTCAAACTCTTCCACACTCTGCTTCGAATGATCTGACCTTTATTTTCACTTGTACACTTGATCACACCCTCTAAATGAGAAAAAAAATCTCATATATATCTGCTATACGAATTTACAACCACTATTCAGTCGACCACAAATAAAAATCAATTACAACTGTCGGCCTTGATACATGAATAAATTACAATGCGTACCAACATAATTCAGTCACAACATAGTGATGACCCAAATAAACATCTCCAAACATGCCAAAAAATGAAATATTAATCTTCATGGATCCACAACAGACTAACACCATAATATCGGCCAAGAACATGAACACTCGAGCACATATCCGAAAAATCTTCGATCACGAACACTTCAATCACTACGAACGTACAAAAAGTATAGAGTATGATGTAGACTCATCCATGAATGTCATAGATACATGCGCAACACATGAGATTACCCAAATTTCATCCGCTTCAACTAAGAACACCATCTAAAAAAATTGTAGGCACACAGATCTTCATAACTTCCAAAAAACTTGATGTGCACCTCTGAAACTTACAGAAAACATACTAGAAAGGTTCAACAACAAACCCTTTGAAGTTCACCTTCAAATCTTCAATACACAGAGCTTTCCAACATTCTGACCTTCTCAGCTCCACTGGCTGCCTGAACTATATTTTTACAATTTTCTCAATCTCCTCGACATATACAACCTTAAGCAGATTAAAATGCTAATTGTGTTGACATCAATGACAACCACATATCATTAGCACAACCACAACATCCAACAATCTCCCCCTTTGGAATTGATGGCAACACATGATGTGAAAAATAATACCATCAACCCAACTAACTCTTCTTCAACAATCTCCCCCTGAGATTGTGCACTTTTTCCCGATTCCTTCATTTCTCTTCATTCCCAATTTTTCATTCCACTTTTTCACATTGATTCTCTCCCCCTTTGACATCAATGGAAAAGTTACACATGCTCTGATCTCAAATTTGAAACATTTGTCTACTCCCCCTGAGTAGTAGTCACCACAACATCAATCTGAAATATGATATAGAAATGAATTCATGGACTGATGCAAATAAATGAATCTTAGTTCTGATCAAGAGGGGAAATCACCCCTAAATTTCCTCTGAGGTACTCAAAAGTATCTTTAGGTAACAGCTTTGTAAAGATATCTACAATTTTCTCTTTAGTAGGTATGTACTCCAATCTGACTTCTTTGTCACTAACTTTGTCTCTCAAGAAGTGATACTTGATGGATATATGCTTTGTCTTTGAATGCAACACTAGATTCTTAGAAATGTTAATGGCACTTGAATTGTCATATAATATAGCAATGGGTTATTCATACTCAATTCTGACATCTCTCAATAGTTGCTTCATCCATAATACTTGGGTACAACTATTTTCAGCAACAATGTACTCTGCCTCAGTAGTAGATAATGAAACTGAGTTTTTCTTTTTACTTAACCAAGATACAAGCTTCTTACCTAAGAAGAATGCACCACCACTGGTACTCTTCATGTCATCTACATCTCTTGCCTAGTCAACATCAATAAAATCACTTAGAGTAAGATCATCATTCTAGGGATACCAAAGACCAAGATCAACTGTCCCTTTTAGATATCTGAATATTATTTTCACACCAGACACATGGGACTCTTTAGGATCAGCTTGAAATCTAGCAACCATGCACACAACATTCATTATATCTGGCCTTGTCTGAGTTAAGTAGAGTAATCCACCAATCATTGACCTGTACCTTGTCTGATTTTCTTTGGGAGTATCATCTTTCTATGTAAATTTTCATCTAGTCACCATAGGTGTACCAACTGGCTTTGAATCCTCCATGCCAAAATTTTTTAGTAACTCTTTCACATACTTCGATTGAGATACAAATATTCCATAATCCAATTAAGTAATTTTCAATCCTAAAAAGAATTTTAGCTCTTCTATCATTGACATTTCAAATTCAATTTTCATTTCATCAACAAACTTCATACACAAATCATCATCACCTTCAAAAATGATATCATCAACAAAGACTTCAATGATCAGTTATTTTCTTTGATCCAGTTTGAAATACAAATTGTTGTTAGCAATACCTTTATTGAATCCAAGTTTCAACAAGTATTTATCCAATCTATCATACCAAACTCTAGGGGTTTGCTTTAATCCATAGAGGGCTTTCTTTAATCGACATACCATATATTTTTCATCAGTTAACTGAAAGCCATCTAGTTTTTCAACATAAACGTCTTCCTCTAGTTCACCATTCAGAAATGTTGACTTCACATCCATCTGATAAACTTTGTAGTTCTTTAAAGTAGCATAAGCAAGAAATAATCTAACAGCCTCAATTCTAGCAATAGGAGAAAATTTTTCTTCAAAATCAATACCTTTCATCTATGAGTAACCTTTGCAAACCAATCTTGCTTTATTTTTTACCACATCACCTTGTTCATTCAACTTATTCCAAAACACCCACTTGGTTCCAATCACATTTTTCTTTTGAGGTTTGGGAACAAGATCCCATGTATTATTATTTTGTATCTGTAACAGTTCTTCTTTAATGACTTCCATCCAATATTCATCTTTGCATGCTTCACTTATGTTTCTAGGTTCAGCTTTAGAGATTAGACAATATTCTTCTAGAATTCTTCTTCTAGTTTGCACACCTTTGCTCTTGTCTCCTATGATCTGACTATCAGAATGATTTCTTCTTATATACTTAGGAGTTTTGAAGTTCTCTCTTACCTCGTGTTCCTATGTTCTTTCTTCTGCATTTTTGCTTACTTCTGCTTCTTGATTTCCTTGGTTCACAAGAACAATTTGTAGTTTATTCTATGTTTGAACATCATTGTTAGTATCATAATATTGATCATCTGAATCATAATCACTAGTTCTAAATGATTTACCGATATCTTTATCAACCTTAACATTTGCACTTTCAACCATTTTCTTCAACCTTTTATTAAAGCACCGGTAAGCTTTTCTCTTAGTAGAATATCCTAGGAAGATTCCTTCATCACTTCTAGCATCAAACTTACCTATATCATCATCTCTCTTGATGTAGCATTTGCTTCCAAATTTTTTGAAGCATTTGACAGTAGGCTTATAACCAAACCATAGCTCAAAAGGTGTCTTACCAGAATTATTGTTGACATTCACCTTGTTAATGGTGTACACAACAGTACTTACAGCTTCTCTCCAGTAGAAATGAGGAACATTTTCTTCCAGCATCATGGTTCTAGCGGTATCTAGAATGGTTTTGTTATTTCTTTCAACAACTCCATTCTGTTGAGGGGTCCAGGGAGCAGATAGCTTCCTTTGAATTCCATGCTCTTCACAAAAAGAATTGAATTATCATGAGGTAAATTCACCACCTCTGTGTAACCTTAGATACTTGATCTTTTCACCTGTCTCATTCTCTGCCATATCTTTATTTTTTTTTAACTTTTCTAATGCTTCATGTTTTTCTCTCAAGAAAGTGACCCATATCATTCTAGAATAATAATCAATAACATAAAATACCTTTCACCTTGTAGGCTTTTGATTCTAGAAAGACCACATAGATTAGAATGTATTAGATCCAGTACTCCATTAGAGCTATACTATTTTCTCTAGAAGGAATTTCTTGTTTGCTTTCCCATCTGACATTCCTTGCACATAGTGTTAGTGGGCTTCACTAACTTAGTTAAATCTCTGACTTCTTGAGTAGAGCTTATCTTGACAATGCTATCAAATTTCACATGACATAACCTCCTATGCCATAACCAACTTACATCAATTTGAGCAATCAAACAACTTTGACTAGTAACACTTAAATGAAAGATATTACCTTTTGTCTTTTCTTCCTGAAGCAATCATATTTCTTGAACTTCCTGTTGTTCTGCACTTACCATTCTTGAACTACAGATTGTAGCGTTTTTCTACCATTTGTCCAAAACTCAAAAAATTATGCTTTAGGCCTTCTACATAAAGAACATCATCAATATTGTTCTTACCACCAAAATAAATAGTGCCTCTGCCACGAATCACACCAGAAGTGTTGTCACCGAACCTCACAATACCACCATCATAGTTTTCCAAACTTACAAATTTTCTTTTGTCACCAGTCATATGATGTGAGCATCCGTTGTCAATTACCCACTCATCTTTCTCTTCAACTTTGGCTGCAAGATATTTCTCAACATTCACATTACTAGAAAATTCAGTGGACACCTGACCATTTTCTTTGATAGCAATAAATACCCATTCATCTTCATTTCCAATTTCTTTATCAATTTCTTCATCAGTTACACCTTCTTCAACATAATAGCACTTTCTTTGGAATCTAGTGTTCTTAGACTTATACTTTGAAACTCTTTCAAGACATCTAGAAGAAAAATGACCTATCCTACTACAAGAAAAACATCTAATAGGTAACTTTCCTTTGTACTTACCATGACCTCTTGATTCTATTTTCACAATCAATGCTTCTAATTCTTCCAATTCTCTTTCTTCATCTTCAATTTGCTTCATCTCATATTTATATTTGGATGTTCTCTAGGAAATTTCTCTTGAATCATATCTCTTTTTCTCAGATACAGTAGTCTTGAAAGAATACTCGGCCTTAGGGGCAGACTCACCAAATTCACTTAATTAAAATGCAGCAAGTTTTCCAATCAACATGTATTTTGTAATATTTGTCACTGTTCTAAGTTATTTAATAGCATGAGATTTTGTCTTGTAGGAAGGGGGCACAGATCTAATTATCTTAGCCATAATTTCATCTTCATTCATAGTTCCACCGACACATCTAATTTCCATCACCAATTCATTTATCTTATGCGAGTAGGAAGTGATGTTCTCATCTTCACTCATCTTTAAGCTCTCCCATTTTCCTTTTAGAATTTTTAGCTTAGCACTTTTCACTAGTGCATCTCCTTCATACAATGTTTCCAAATTTTTCCAAATCTGGTATGCAGTCTTCAATCCTATCACATTTTTCATTTCTAAATCTATCAAAGCACTCACCAGTGTTTCTACTGATCTGGTATTAATTTTTTCTTGCTTGATCTCATCTTAAGAGGAGGGACCATTCTAAGGAATATTATATGTAATTTGTGTCATTTTCCAAAAAGGTTCACCAATGCACCTCAAATGAAATTCCATAGAGAGTAGTTTGTACCATCGAATCTAGGACTATCCTTCTTAAATGATGCCATCTCGGATCACCTCAAGTTGTTAGGCTTCTTTCAGAGGAACTAGCTCTGATACCAATTGTTGGACAAACAAGGATAAACAACTGAGAGGGGGGGTGAATCAACTATTACCAAAAAATAACCTATGCAACATTAACCAATCTTTATATCATAGATCTGATAATTAATAGTGTAAGCATAAGAAAAACATATCACTGACACATGAACACCAATATTTTATACATGGAAACCCTATTAGGGGAAAAACCATGGTGGATGTTAGTCCACAATATTATACCTTGTTATAAGTATAATGTAGAATAAAAAGAGAATGCACTTGCATTCAGACACACTTCCTAGAGCACACTGCTCAAAGGGAAGGCTCACTGCCTTACATACAGTAATCAGATTAAAACCATCTGATGAATATGAACTGAGAAAATAGCTTCTGCAAAAGCTTGATAACAGTTCTGGTTAGGCACATAAAAACTTCTTCAAACTCTTCCACCCTTCTGCTCAAACTCTTCCACACTCTTCTCTAAATGATCTAACCTTTATTCGCACTTTTACACTTGAGCACACCCTCTAAATGAGAAAAAAAAATCTCATATATATATCCTCTATACGGATTTACAACCACTATTCAGTCGGCCACAAATAAAGAATAAATTACAACTATCGGCCTTGATACATGAATAAATTATAATGTGTACCAACATAAGTTAGTCAAAACATAGCGAGGACTCAAACAAACATCTACAAACATGCCAAACAATGAGATATTAATCTTCATGGATCCACAACATGCTAACACCACAATGTCAGACAAGAACATGAACACTTGGGCACATATCACAAAAATCTCTGATCATGAACACTTCAATCACTATAGAAATACAACAAGGATAGAGTACAATCTAGACTCATCCATGAACGTCATATATACATGCACAACACATGAGATTACCATAATTTCATTTGCTTCAACTAAGAACACCATCTACAAAAAATGAATAATTGTAGGCACACAAATCTTCATAACTTCCACAAAGCTTGATGTGCACCTCTGAAACTTTTGGACAACATACTAGAAAGGTTCAACAACAAACCCTTTTAAGTTCACCTTCATATCTTCAATACACATAGCTTTCCAACATTCTGACCTTCTCAACTCCACTAGCTTCCTGAACTATATTTTTCCAATTTTTTCAATCTCCTCGACATATACAGCCTTAAGTAGATTAAAATTCTAATAGTGTTGACATCAATGACAACCACATATCCACAACACAACCACAATATCCAACAGTCTCTATAAATTGAGAAATAAGTCCTCAATTTATAAATTTTGAAAAGATAATTGAATGGAAAAGATTGAATGCAAGAATAAGTTAGAAGGGAAACTTACATTTAGAAGTGGAATAAATAAATAAATGTTATTTATTTATCACACTAGGATAAGGGATGAAATTAATTAAATAATTAATTCCCCTAAGACATGTTAATGTTGAAAGGGTTATTTGATTAAACGAATTAATCAATTGGGTTGATGATAGGGATGATTGAAATTGAAGAAAAATTAAATAATTAAATAATAAAAATTATTTAATTGATGGTTAAGAAGAACAATAATTAATGTTACCTATTTTTTTAGCTACAACTCAAAATAGGTAGAGTTGAATTGCACTCATCATTTAAAGGTTCACAAATAATCTCAAAATTTCTGCTAAGTATTCATTGATCATGAAAAAATGATTAATTTTGGATTTAGTATAATTATGCAATAATTTTAATAGAGGCACTTACGCAATTGCATATAAATTTTGTTTTATTCATATTGTAAAAATCAAGGTCCCACACAAGTCGTGGGAGTAGCTTAATTTGATTTACGTAATCAAATGATAGGTACAAGAACAAATTGTAAACTACACAACTGTATACAATATAAACATAGAAAGGAGGGTGGTTGGTCATTTCCTGTAATGATGAAGCCATTGATACTTGGTATCTTTGAATGGTGTTGTTGAAGCTTTCCAGTTTCCCTGACTCTAGTCTCCTTGAGTTGTCCTACAGGATGAATGGAAATGATGTTAGAGATTGACTCTAAGCAATGATGAATCAAGATCAATCATATGCCTATGCACCAAGAGAAATATAATCCACATTCATTCAAAGTATGCATCTGATGCTTAAGTTATCAAAGAGCACAAAGAAAGAGGAAGCTTTCAGCTTCAATTATTTTGCTAACATGTTTTTCACTATGCAGGAACAAGTTCATTATGTTCATGATCAATTTTCATCAGATATGTGGAGCAAAATGGGTTCTCACAAGGGTTGAGCCTGACATATTAGAAAGACATGGAAAATGAAGCATCATCATAATCAAAAAGACAATCTTCATGATATGCAGGAAAGGCATACCTTCAAGATGTAAAGAGCAATCACATAAATGCAATATATTTATTGCCATAAATCTAATTGAGATATAATCATACTAAGAACAAATGATAAGGCAACAAGCATGCCTTACAATGATACAGTCTAAAAGTGAAAAGAAGATACCAATGTTGGCCATTTAATCCAAGGAAGATATCATGGGAAAATCAAACTACATCAGTAAAATTGACTCAATGACTAAGTAATATAGAGAACAATATTGGTAGGATCTTGGCACAGTCTTTCTTTTACAAAATATCATTCATAGCGAAGAAATACAACATATTTGCATGGACTATAGCAAGTACAATAGGATGAATTTTATCAAATAGAGAAGTGAAAGAAATATTTCCAATAAAAGTCTAAAAGAATTTGTTCTAATAGACTTTGTTAAGATTAGAAGCTCATGCTAAAATAGAGTTGCATATTAAGGATAAGAGGAGCAAATAAGAGTTAATTTATATGTTTGATGCTACTCATCATAGAATGGAAATGAAGCTACAATGCATGTATTAAAGGAGATGGAATGATGTTTTATTCAATAGACAATGTTTTACTTACAGAGAGCATCATTTTGAAGCAAAAGAAAAATCCATTTCCAAGTCTTTGTTTCAACAATATGATCAAATTTACTGCTAAGTTATAGTGCAATTCCAGCACCAAAGGTGGTATTCTCAGGTAGTATTCCAAGAAAAACAATAATAAAGGCACATAAATAATAGTCATTGTGTAGAAAAATTCAAAGAGATCTTTTCTAGAATGTGCAAAGAGTGCAAAGTCAGTAAAGAGTTGTCTATGTATAGAAAGATAAGTAGAAAATACCCAGCAAGTGAAACCCTCGGCCTACAAATGAGCATAATAACCAAATGGAGAAAAATAGCAAAAGACTAAACCAACACCATAAGGTTTTTGCAAAATCTCAAATACAGAATAAATAAATAAAAAACATGACAACCTTCTCCATTCATTAAGGGTTTATCATCTTGACTATCTACAGCCAAGAAATGTCTTTTATTTTGCTAATGATATAAGGGAGTGCTCACAGTAAACCCACGGCTAGGTCAAAGAAACCAACGCAATTTGCACAAATCTTATAGAGACAAACCCACATGAAGAAGCTCTCAGAGTCACCCATAAAACTAAGAGGCTGTGGCCAAGAGGTAGATGGAGATTCCAATTTTTGCAGAAATTTTTGAAGAAGAATACAAGATTTAGGAAATAACGAATAATGCATGGAGGATATCCTTCAATTTTTGTCTCATAATGGTAGGGAAACATCAAAAAAAGATAAATAAAGGTGCAGATTTGTGGTGATAAACTTACCTCTGCTTATTTTTTGTGAGGAAATTGAAAGGAAAAATAAATTGAACAAAGGAAATAACTAATCAATGAGCATTGTTTGAAGGAAAAATATTACCAAAGAGAGAGTAGCCAAATCAAGCACCACCACCATCAAGAGGAGACACAAGAATTTGATAAGGGGAAAAAGCAAGAAAAAACCCCAATATTATGAATGGAGGCAAAATGCCTAAGAATGATACAAAGAGAGAGAGAGAGATTCAACCTTAGCTTGCTTGCTTGAATAATGAAGAATGAGAGGAGAGGCACCTCAATAAGTAGAGGTGAGAAGGAGGAGTTAGAATGTAACTCCCAACTCAATGAATGCCACCATTCATCTATGTGTGTGCAAAGTGTCACCTCTTAAGGAGGTGGTTACAAATATTCCTTAATAAAGGAATTAAAAAATAAGTCATCCCCACACATGTGTGAGAAGATAAAAAGATAAAAGACTTGTAGGGATTCCTTTGGAATATTCCTACAAGTTACTAAATAATTACAAATAAAGAATAACCTTTACCAAGTAAAGATTAATCTTCTAACAGAAATACTTTGAAACTTCACAATCTGGAGATGCTATTACAAAACTAGCTTCATCTCGCAATGAAATCAAACACAAAAAGAAGGGAAAATAGAGGAGAATGAGGAAAATGCATCAAAAATAATGTATGGACGTGGTTGTAGAAGCCACAAAACGCTTCAGAAATTATGGAGAATGTCCAAACTTGAATCAAAATACTTACCACACGTTTTGTGGTGAAAATATTCAAGGAAACCACTCAGAGATACAAAGGAATGGAAAGCTCTAGGACTCCAAAACCTACCTTATGGCAGCTAGTAGACAGAGAAAAGTCTCAAAGCTTCTTGAGCAAGTCGACTGAATGAAGATTGATCGATGATAATTAGGGTTGAATTTCTTTTTACTCATTCCCTAATTTGGCATGTATTTTTTAATTATGTTTTACAAAGTAAAATCAAATCATTGAGAGTTATTGTTGTCGTGGTCTTAATATAGAAGTCAAATGAACGTAATGATGCACGGTGGTGATTTTTGGTATATACTTAGTATTTGAATATATGCTAAGTATTATGGTCAGTATTCAAAGCTTTGAGATTTGATGTCAAAATTTCTAATTATATAATATGCATGGAGCCCGTGAAGTGGTGGTGAAGGTGTAATATTTGCATGAACTGCAAGGCATAATTCGATGCATGGAGAGCTAGACTATGACTTCAAATCATTTTTTCTTGTGCGAGGTGCTTAAAATAGATTATGCACGGAGAAGATAAATATTGAAAATACTAAAAAAAATCGCTCATGCACAAAGTGGAACTTCAGTTTTCAGTTATTCAAGTCATGAAAATAGTGAGGCTTTTCTTTCAATTCTACATCAGTTCATGAGGTATTTTGGTTAGGCGCATGGAGAGGTGGAGATTTCTAGGAACAAAGGATAATTTGCTTCAGTTTTGGGCTATTTTTATCAAGATTTTCTCTTTTGCTCAGATTTCACATTGGAGATGTAGTTTTTCACTTGGAGTTAGCTTTCAGTTCCATTTTTGGCCGCTTTGTGCATGCCTTTTGTATATATTGGAAAAAGTTAGTATTTTTCCTCTAGTTCTTGTTTTGTGCCTTTTCCTTCAACAAAGAGACTTCATGTAACTCAGATTTCAAGATTTAATAGATCATGCAACAATTTTTACAGGTTAATTAGTTTGTGATTTGCAGAAGATTCCTTTTAATTTCCAGTATTTTCAAAATTTTCCTTCAAGATTTTAGGCGTTCTTATTGTTAGGGATTTGATCGAAAGATTATTGTGTTTTCGGTTTTTGAGACCTCTAATATTTTTGTCTCCTTCATAGATATTTATATAAATTTTAGTTTAAGTTCATTGGTTATACATTGTGCATGTAACTGATTAAGCAGTTTAGTTGTGAAAACCATGTTTTCCCTCAAAATTGTATTTAATCAAGGCCTTTGTTTAAAACATTCAGGTGATTAATCTACTAGATTAGGTTGTGCAAATAGAAAAAGCGAGTAATCATTTGTGAGTTAAGTCTGCACATTAGTTTCTTACGGTGCATCACCATAGTTCAGTTTTTCCAGTTTTGCATTAGATTAAATCCTTTTCCCTTTTCCAATCATTTTTTTTAAGTTCATAATCAGAATACCATATAGGAAGTTGGCCTAGAATTCAGAGATCTAGTTTTGTATAGGGTACCCACAACCTGGAATTAGTCCAATGTTACATGGGATTGTAGGGTTTTATAGCTTTGCATGCGAGTGAAAATCCCAGTGATAACAATTAAATAATTGAAAATTATTTAACTATAGGTAATTAGAAGAAGAGTATTAGCATTAATTAAATAATAAATTATTTAATTAATTTTAGATGAAAAATTAGTGAAAAGTGTCATCGGAGACCTATGACAATTTTTAGTGTCTATGTTTTTCCCCTCTTTGAGACAATGCGATTTTGAGTGTTGTTTCAAAGAAAAATTAAAAGATCATGCCCCAGTAGACCGAGAGATGGGTTGTGTGTTAAAGGCATGACTAATCTCTCAAAATAAGAAGAGTGTTGAAAGAGATGAATGGTTAGTAAAAAGTGAAGAATGATGGTTGATGGTTGATCAATTGATTGATAGATTGACCAAGTGATGATTAATTGAATGATTGATAGACTGATAAATTGATTGATTGGATTGAAGAAGTGTTAGTAAATAAACAACAATTAGATGAAGAACAATTAGTAGCGATGAAACCTTTTCTTTCATAAGTGTACTTTATTTTAAAGAGATTTTTTTTATTTTGCAAAATTGATATGGCACACCATGGCACATAAATCCATGGTGATGATGCAGTCCCTTTTGCGTAAAAACTAGTAGTCGCAGACAAGGAATGTCCTGACTCATACTAAGGGTCATGTTGTCGTATTATTTTTGTCAAGAAAAACCACATACAACAATCAACTAAAAGGCAAGTCATGAGACATCCTCGAGGTAGCTAGTAACTTGACCAAAGAAAATCCAAAAGATAAGACAAAATAGACCAACAAGATCAATAGTCATTTAGATTATTTGCCAAGAAATTTTTTCTAGTGTGTTAAGGGATGAAGTGAGTGACGGATTGACTATTTTGACAAGGCATGGTTTTAGGAAAAGAAACATGTCATATAAAACATTAAGTTTGGTTTCAACCATGAAACTACCTATATAAGGCAAATGATGAAGTCTGATAGTGACAAGGTCTAGTTTAGGAAGGACAAATCATGTATAAGACCATTGGTTTTGATTGATTTTACAAATGATCGATTTGACTTGGAGACTTTTTGGCTTGCTTGTCTTTTTGATTCAAGATTTGTGTTTGAAGTTTAGATGGTGATGTCACGTCTGAGTTGACAATGTCTAATTTATTTTGATTGACCTGATAAAGCCCTAAAACACTAACCTAGGGGGCCTCAGGGGCTCATCAACAGATGGCCTTGCCTACATAGCAATGCACAGAGACCTTGTAGTTTGACATGACCCTTTACTTTGTTTCAATGAAAAAGGACCGAATCATGATTTTATTTGACAACACCTAAAGACTAACCTAATGCCTCGAGGGCACATTGATAGATGGCCTTGCCTAAATCTAGTCACAGAGGCAATGTAGCTTGACAATGACAAAGATTGACATGACTAACTTGTTGTTCCATTAGCACACATGCCCCGTTCGGAATGGCGACGCTATCTTTCTTTCACCTTGTCGGGTAATTTTGTCACCGCCTCATTTTATGTGCCCCCATTTTGGTGCCCTAGATGGTCAGTATGCCTCCAAAGTCTCATCTTAATTTGACCATGTTTCACCCCCTCAAATTTGCTAAGTCTTGGGTCCTCCCAGAGTTCTTTTGGCCATTTTCCTTTTGCCAAGTGGCCTTGGGACTTTTCAGGTCCAACTCGTCGGGTTTCCGTTGTCGGATTGTCAGGTTTCTTTTTATCTTTCAAATGACCATTATCCCAAGTCCTTCTGACCGCTAGGGCCTACCTACCTAATCGTCATTTCATAACTTATGTTGTAGCAAACCATCCTTCATGTGCTATGGGCCTGGTCCATTGGATTTCTCTACCCGAGATTCCTTTATACATTTTTTGTTTCTAACAGTCGTCGGCCCACATCTTTCTGGCCATCGAACCCTAGGCTCCTCTTTGCTAATGATTTTCCACTTGGCATTAGGATGGTCTTAATCTCACGTCATTCCGACCTCTCACCGTCATCCCAAAATTTGAATTCACCAACCCTTTTGGCCCATCGTACATGCATTAATTTGGTGCATTAAATGAACTTAAGGGTATAAATAATCATGTCCAACCTGTCATTTTCACATGTTAGGAAGTTTAGAGCAGCTACAACAACCTCCAGAGCCTTCGTCGATCACTGCCTTTGCGCTCGTCGCTTCCCTTAGCTGTTCTTTAGGGACTCGTTAGTTTTATTCACCGGATTCTTAGGGTAAGTTTGTCGTTCGCCCTTCTACTATGATTTTGGCAATTTTAGGTTAAAATGATGGATAGAAAAGTGTTTAAATGCATTCATTTGATAAAGGGACAATAGTTCTAGAAAACCCATGTGATGAAATATCGAGAAAATCTGCCAAACCACCAAGAATGTGAATTCATAACTTCTTCACCCCGATGCCATTCTTCATACGAAGTAATAGCGCCCTTCGGGTCTGAGCCTCCTCGTCCCCATTGATGAAACCAAATAAAACACAAATCCATAATGATGGGATGCCTACTCGGATCCATGACCCTAGAACTCCCTTGACGGGTTGTCAAAGAAATTTATCAAATTGAACTCCCTACTTCCAAATGGAAAGCTATGTTCTCGGGCCCACTCCCATGAGATTACGTCCTTGAAATGTCATCCATCTTTCACCATTCAAAATAGTGTTTTGGTCCCATCCATCCATGCCTTAGGACCCACTCTTTTATTCATCACTGGGGTTGAATAAAACTCTCAAGTCCTAACACCCTTTGGGTCCCAGTTCGTGGACCTCCATCCACGGAGCGTCGTAACTTTTTCACTTCTAACCTCCATCGGGGGACTACCTTTCGGCCTTTGGTACCCGATTATCTCTTTTTCACTTGGGTTAAAGCAAGAAAACTTAAGTCTCTTCACCTTATTGGGTCCCCTCTGCTGTATTTGCGCCGTCAGGACTCTGTCCAGTCTCGACCTCACAAAAGGGAAAATTGACTTTGTCCTTCCGACCTTTGGGGCTCGGTGCTCTGAGTGCTGGTAGAACTCAACAAAGAAACATGGAGAAAATTCTAAGTCTGGTTCCATTCTATCGGATTTCACCCACCAAACATTCACTCATGCCCATTGTTCTAAACAACCATCCTTGAACAGCTTCCCGACCTTCTTGGTCTGAGCACTCAAACAATTAAAAGTTGTGTCAACCATCCTTTAGCTTGGCGTGTCCTAGACCTCAAAACTCCACCTTTGGAGCTTTGTTTCACCAATGTCATTCCAAACGGTGAACTCCAAACATCTTTCCTTCCTCATAAGTCTGGGTGCCCTAATAATGGTCCAAATGCCTTCCAATCTAGAAACAAACCTTGACCCACATGCTCAAATTGGACCCTCTCCTACATGAAAATTTCAAATCATCTAGATTTGAAGATGAGCGGAACCATCCGGATTTCTCTTCTTTGTTCGCCCTTCAAAACAACATTCTAACCAAAGAGGTCTGGCCTCTAGGGCTTGGACAGTCCAAACTCCCTCCAATAAACTACTGATGGCAATTTTGACTAAATGTTAGAATTTTCAATGATAAATTATCCAATCTAACGTTGTTTTCCATGGATTTGGCTAACATTTGTGTCTTCATCCTTGATTATGCTCACCTTGTCTTTGTGTGCAAAATATATGGAATCGAGTGTAGAAACCTCAGGGGCGGTCACATAAAAGGACAAAGGGAAGAAAACAGGCAAGGCCCCTCGTGGAAAAGAAGACAAAGACCAAATGAAGTACCAGTTCCAAGGGGAACCATTGCATTCTAAAGTCACCACCAATTGGAAGGAGCTCTCTGACACCAACATTAGACATATAGACATCAACAAATTCATCCAAAGGATCAGGGTCAACCCTAAGACAAAAAATGCAAGACTAATCAGAAGCAGTGGGATAGCCAAAGCTATAGGTTTCCCTCCCTCTCTTATTTCCCCCAAGCTAGTGATGGCATGTAGGGAGGCATATCAGCCAAAAACTAGAACAATAGTGGAAAGAGATGGGAACATGTTGGCTGACATGTCTGCCCAAGGAATAAAAAAGACCTTTCATATCCCTACCTTTGGGGAGATGGAATTTCCAACCATAAAGGAGTGTAAGGAAATGTGGGATGAAGACCCAATAAAATAAAAAAATCTTATAAATCAACATTGGCTCAAGGAGAAGAGGGGCACTACTGCAAAGGTTCCCGAGGAACTCTTTCACAGTGACTTTTATGAAGACTATCATGATCTGGTGACCCTGCTAAGCAGAGTAATGGACCTCCCTACTGCGGCCTATTTTCAAGAATGGATGGTCTACTTTGTTGAGCAGATTCTCCATGGAGAGGAGGATACTACATTTTACTAGGGTGGAATAATTAGTGATTTCTTCCATGAGCAATTCATGAATGTCAAGAAGACTTCCAAATTTTACATGACATCTTACCTGGTGTACTCATTTGCCGAACATAGGCAATACAATGGTCTTTTCAAGGCTCTGTGTGAACAACCTGGTAGAGAACTCAAGGTTTATGATAGGTACCCTCATCTACGATTCATGAATTTTAAGAAGGACAACTACAGGGTGAATGATGCTTTCATAGGTTACATCATCACGCTACTCAGGGGTGACTTTGAGAGGAGAGTTTCTTATAGTGCTCAGGATTTTCTCAAACAATATGCCTTCTTCTTCATTCAGTATCCTAAATTTACATACATCTATGCCCAGGGCATCTCAGAAAGACCAAATAAGTTGCCCCAATATCCCAATGACTAGATACTATTGTTGGATCTTTCTCGGCAGCTACAACATATTCACACCCTCTTAAGCAGTAAACATTTGGTAGGGATTTCTTATCCCCTTACTTTCGAATAGGGGATGTATGAACTCTATACCTCCCAATGTGCCCAAAACTCAGAAAATGAATTGGTTGAGTATCATTTCAGACTCCACATAGCCCGGCCACAAATGGATCCCTATGGCCACATGAGGAAGGCACTTGTAAGGATGACAATGAGGTAAGGATAAGGAATTATATGTGAATGACTGCATACTTTGTGAAAAGGGTGAACTTGTTCCCAGTGCCTGATCAGTTGGAAGAGGATGAAAGCACTGTGATACACCCCAAGTATAATTCAATTGACAATCTACTGATACCACTAATTTATTGGAATGAGCCAAAGGTCGATGACCTCGACATTCTCACCAAGCTCGTAGAGGCTCGTACAAAAGAATGGATTGATGGGAAAATTTATTGATTGAAGCAACAAGGGTTCATCTTGACTTATAAGGGGTTCGAGAGTGAGCCAAGTGGATCGTATGGTGGGGTAGTTGCTACATCAATAGGAGAAACATCGAAATCCCCTCCGCTCACTCGCTCCAAGAAGAGAAAATAGACCGACAAGCAACAGTCTAATCCAAAGGTGTATGCTAGAAAGGCCTCGAAGGGTGAACCTTCCAAGAAACATAAGAAATCAAGAAACATCATCAAAATGCCTATAATACAAGAAGATCCACTTCATGAGGGAGAGGAAATGGAAGTTGATCAACTAGGGTCTCCACCTATCATATCCGTTGTTGTAGTCACTACTATTGTTGCTACCACCTCGCTTGTCTCACACGCAGTAGCTGCTACCTCTCCGCCCACGATGGACATATTTGTCCACCTTGTCTCTACCTCTCCCACAACACAAGTCATATTAGTGGATTCCTCCTTAGCTACCACCTCACCACTTTCCTCATCATCCATGTCCCCGTTATTTTATCTTCCAACTACCACCGCAACAACTACAATGCTTGCCCTCACCCTTTCAGAGTCCTTTGTTAAATATATGCAAAATGTGTCATCCAAACTCTCAAGAATGTTCACAAACACAGCAGTGCAGGCTGCCATGCCCAAGCAATAACCAATCTCCCAGTTCCTCCTCCTCCTACTGAGCTACCCATAATGGAAACTACCATGCAGATTTTTAAGGAATTGGATAGGTGACAACAAAGGGAGGCAACTAAGGGGTTAGAAGAGGAGGCAGACGACTACCATGAACACCCTATATTGGAGCATCGAGTAATTGATGAGGTCATCTATCAGTCCTTCGGTAATGATGGTGAGGATTTTGATGCAAATATTATTGAAGAAACTTCTAATCCTGAGCTTGATGAGGAGCTATCCAAGCAGGTCAAGGAGATTGAAGAGAAGGAGGTTGAAAGATAGCCTATTATTGAAGAAAGGACCACTGACACAAAGGTAGAGGGAAATAAATCTCCAACAGAGGAATGTGACTGCAGCCCCAAGAATAATGAGGAGGTGCCCCATCATGATGAATAGAAAGATAAAGAAGAAGATAAGCCTAAAGAAGAGGCTGAAAATCATAAGAATCTGGATACTGAGCGGTTCGAGGAGCACGGGCATGATGAAGAAAAGGATACTGAAGGGGAAGACAACCCCAAGGAATTCCTACCCATTAAATTCCCCATCAAACGCATTGTGTTCATCCAGGACTCCGATGAAGAAAAGGAGGATACGAGGACAAAGCAAGAAGCTCTTAATGATAAAGATGTTGAAATCAAGAAAGATGAAAAAGAAGGTGACCAGGAATCACCCAAAAAAAGGTCCTCAATGCCCAATTGTTTGGAAAAGTAGCTGGAGAAGAAAACTCATGTTCTGAAGGACCCAAAAATGAAGTTGGAGGGTATATTGGCCCGAGCTTAGATCAACATCAAGAAGGAGAAAAATCCTAAAATCATATCAAAGGTGACAATGGATGCCTCTGGATCCAGAATAGTGCAAGTAGCCACGCCAATGGTGGGAGAACAAAGAATAAGCTACATCTCCACCATCAACTTGGGGATGGCCACTAGAGAACAAAAAGTAGATCACCTTCAAGAATTCATCACCATGGTGGTGCATCTAATACACCAAGATAAAGTTTCAAAGGAAGAACTCAAGGCCCAAGTGGTTGATCTAATAGCTTACATCCAGTAGTGGTCATCAATAGAAGAATAGCCTACGACATCTTCAGCCCCACCACAATTATTGTCCAAGGAGAAAATAGATAAGCTTGAAAGAAGAAAGAACTTAGATAAAACCACGAAGAACTGGTTCCGACAGGTTTTTATACTAGAAACATGGGAATCATTCACATTGTCAGGACAACAAACAAGTTCCTAGATTTCCAAAAGTCTCTTGAGGGAACAAGGAAGTTATGTTAAGACTTCTCGAGGATATATGGGTCCACTTACCCAAAAATTGAGGCCATCCTCAAATTGCCAAGTGTGACTCATGAAAAGGAGCTTGCATTCAAGAAAGATGATCATTGGCTGATAAATGTATGGAAGTGAGATTTTGACAATCGAAAGGAAAGGCTAAAGCAGGTGCTTGATAAAGTGGATCCAGACATTGAGTGGGCCAAGAAAGTCAAAGCAGATTGCCTTTGGTACCTAAAGCTAATGACATAATATGACATGCTTGTCGTATAGGTTGATCTAGAGAAGATAAAGCCTCATTTCTAGAAAAAGATGGAGGACAAGATGTCGGATGAGATCACCACTGATTTCATGAGTTTTGTTGTCTGAGCCTTTACCCACTCTGAATTGTTCAGGGACCACACTACCAAGTATGATGAAGACTAGGAAAAGCTCTCTAATAGATCCAAAGAATGGGATTACCAAGTGTTGCAATCTGAAATCATAGAAAATGATAAACTCTAGCCGGTGATTTTGAAATTCATGGATTATGCTGTTTTGAAGAAGTAGGAAGGCAACCCTATTATTGTTGAAGAGTTCCTTATAGAATAACTACAGAAAAAGGGCAATCAACAAAAAGACAAAATGCTACAATGTTGCCACTAGAGGATAAAATAGGGATAAGGATGAAAATGTATTTTAAAATGTAATATATTATGAAGTAGGTGGAACCCTAGTTTATAGTGAATCTTGGCCACACAATGTAAATCAATCTTGGCCATTCATTCTAATTTTTGGACATTATAAATTGGGGGTCTCCCCTCATTTTCAAGAGAGAGTTGAGTTGTTGTAATGACATGTTGCATAAATTTTAATGGAAATACATTGACTTTGGTGCATTTCTGAGTTTCTTTGCATGTTTCATGGTTCATCTCTCATAGTTAGATGATTTAGTTAGATTTATTTTGTTGTTTCAATTAATTTCAGTTTGCTTCGATAGATTTAGTAATGTTGTTAAATGGTTGTGAAGATTTATGTTGTGTAGATGGCTTCCTAGTCCATACTTTTGGTTGTTTCCTATTGGTAGATGGTTGTGTAAAGTTAGTTTGGACTTAAATTCAAGTTGCCTCAAAATTTTATCTGTGTTCACGCATTTACATGGTGAATGAATGGAAAAATATTTGTAGTCCTTAGAAGATAGCACAAATTTCATGACACTATGAAAATTTTGGTTAATTGAAATTTTGTTTTAAGGAAGTTGTCCATAGTAGAAACCTCCATGATCACTATTCATGGTCAATTGTAGGTCCAGGAACCTCTTCTCTCTCCTACCCTTTTTCCTTTCTTTAATAGGTACCTATGCTAAGGTTCATTGCACATTGTAAAACCAAATCTCAAGTCAAAAGAAGAGTTCAAGATCGTTGTCTGAACCTACAAAAAAGTGTGTATCAACTTCCCACTTCAAGAACTCCACCCAAAGACTCAACTTCCTTCCAGCCTAGCTTTCGTAAGTCTTCCCTATGATTACCAACAAGATCACATTAAACATCAACTGAGATATTGCATGCAAGTCATGACCTAACACATGAGAGACCTTGGGGGTAATTCTCAGTAATTTGTTGTTAGATATTTCCTTTCAAGAGAGGTGATGCACTTATGCATTACCTATGTTGAGATAGTGTACCAAAACACCAATTAATAGAATTTTCAGTAGAAGGAGGGCCTCTTTAGAGCTAAGCTAGATTGAATTGGGTCTTTCTCCCTTGAGAGATTTTATAGAATACTAAGGTCTACACCAAACAAAGGGGAATTCCAAGAGTTACCGACTCCTACCTGAGCTAAGAGATCCAAGAAAGGGGAAGCATCTACCTCCAACACATTTGACCAACCCATTTCACTTTCACCATCATATTCTTCTTCTATTTATTCATCCTTGTCTTCTTCCTCATCTTGGGTAGCACCTTTTCCTACTCATCCACTTCAAACAGCCTTGCAGGGTGTTGCTTCCCAAGGGCTAGACGTTGCCTTCCATCCCAACGTAGTCCCATTTTTAGGCATTGTCCCACTGACTGTTGTCTCCCTTCTATAGCCTCAGGTCAGTCTAGCGTAGCCACCTCCACCATCACCTCCGATGGCATGGTTGGCCAATAATCCATCCCCTTTAGCCTTCAACCTTTACCATCAAATGCCAAAGAATCTGAAAAGATTTTACACAAAGTTTAACCCCTAGGACCCATTGAGGACAACAGAGGAACATATTAAGATTTTTGAGATACCTTGAAGACTATGCAAATTATTTATAAAGACGTGGCTTGTCAGATGTTTCCTGACTCCTCAGGGGAGGAGGCCTTTTACTGGTATGTCAACTTTCCAGTAGGAAATATCAACACATGGGACCTCCTAAAAATTCTTTCCTACAAAAATTCAAGATTCTAATCAGTCCTTCAGACTTGTACCGATAGTTTATGTCCATCTGAAGAGAGGCCAATGAACTAGTCAAATCCTTTAATGATCGCTTCCATAGGGCATATACTCAGCTTTAGTTCCCTTATGTGCTCAATGGTGTCTTGGTATTGTTGGTTTATTATGCGTTGTTGGATAATCTTACTATAACATTAGTGAAAATGATGTGGCTGCCTCCCACCAAATTAGTAAATGCTTATGCGGAGGCCGTCATTGCTAGTACAGACCTAGGACAAAATATTTTTGGCCTACTACCCTCTTTAGGGTAGACCACCCACCCCACGTAGATTCAGGGGCTTACCCAACCTCTGCAACATCAGATGCCCTTTATGAATCTGGTACCGCAGTTACCTATAGTGCCTCACCCGGGACAACCAGTGAACTAGGCACCTCCAATTCCATAGTACCTACTACCCCAGAAGAAATAGGTCCACTCTTAGCTGCCCCAGGTGTCAGCATACCTTCAAACCTCTGAGTTTCTGCCCACTCACCAAAATCAACCATCTACACAACCAATTTTCCTTCAGAATTCAGCCTCATAGTCGAGCAACATGGAGAAGGATCAAATCGATGAGCTAACATAAATGATCAAGAAAATGTCTACGAAGATGACTCACTTGAGAAATCAAAACAATCAGTTGTAGGCTTCGTAGAGAAGCATTCATTCCAACCTCAATCAGAACAACCGTGACAACTGTGACAATTGTGAAGGCCACGACAATCGCGGTGTTGGCAC
Organism: Sequoiadendron giganteum; assembly: GCA_007115665.2. Lineage (NCBI taxonomy): Eukaryota > Viridiplantae > Streptophyta > Pinopsida > Cupressales > Cupressaceae > Sequoiadendron > Sequoiadendron giganteum. The sequence goes on from CM021103.1 coordinate 606,300,313, forward strand.
ATCTTCCAGACAGACTTACAAAAGGGGTCAAAATTCAGGGCAAAACTTTGACAGAAGGCCCTCCCAAAGATAGAATCAGACGTGGAACACAAGGCCAAATAATGGTGGTGTTCCTACTCCCTTGGACCAACCCAGTAAAAATGACAAGACTACAACAAGGGTCTACTTAGTCGAGGTTTCCTTATCTGGCTACTGTCGCATCCATAAAACAAGTTGACATTCCTAATTAGATTTTCTAGAATTCCAGACGACAGCTAAAAATTTTTTAGATTGAATTCCAGAATGTCGTAGATAGCTCAATTCATCCCTTCTAAACCATATGAATCCTCGGTGTTGGTGGTCAACCAGGCTCCCTTCCCAAAGGTTGAGAGCAATGTGCCAGAAAAGGAAGACACCACTTAAAGCAATGACAAGGTGGAAGAGGTAAGTGCCAAAAATCATTTGGTTCAACTTTTTGATTCAGTAGATAATGGTCTCTTAGATGAGGAAGAGTTGAGAGAAGATGAAATCCAAATATTTCACCAAAGGGGCACTCCTTATGATTTGAGAAATAGGCAGGCTAGTGGGCATGTCGGTAATCCTTTCACGACCTCCACTCCACCTAAAAACTTCAGCAGCCCTCCTGACCCAAATGCTAGAAACAATTTGGGCTATCCCCACGTACCCACCTGATACTTTAATAAGAATAGGCCATAGGGTCAAAACCAAAACTAGCCTACTCGCTCCTCCCAAAATACCACTTATGATGTAGAAATTGAGAAAAGGGGAGAGTATATTGCAGAAGAATATAAGAAGGTTAAGTTAAGTGTGTCGGCCTTTGAATTACTTAAGGTTCTAGCTATTAGGAATTTCTTCTTTAGAATGATCAATGGGACCTCTTCATCCAGACCAACCTAGGACACACCCCCAAGGAGGGTTTCCTTTGAAGATCAACAGAGTGAGTTGGTTGTGCAATAAGTTTTCAACAAGAAGGATGATCCGCCTACAAATTGGAAAATAAATAAGCAACCCACCAAGGAAATAGATCAGGCACAAGCCCAAAATAAAGGCAGAGATAAGGATAAGGGTCAAGTGGCCCAGGTCGATGTTTTTGGAGGCCTGTTTTAGGGAAAGTTTGAAACCCCTCCCTTCTTGACCACCATTAGAATATTTGGGAAGAACCTTCATAATTGCCTGCTTGACTCGAGAGATTTTGCCAACATCATGCCCTTGAGCGTGTGCAAAGCCTTGGTGATAGTTTTAACTCCTTCCTGGCGTAAGGTGACACAACTTGACAAGACTGAGATCAACATAGTTGGTGAGATCAACAGAATACCCATGCAGATTATTGTTGATCCAAGGATACAACAAACCATTGACATCCAAGTTGTTGATATCCCTGATACTTATGGCATAATTTAAGGAAGGGATTTCACCCGAGCATTGAATGGATACACCATAATAGACTATTCTCACCTTTGGCTGCCATGGAAAGGGACGCCAAACCAGATTTGAATAGATCGGGAGCCATGCATAAATTTTATGATCATGGAATAAAACAACACGAATGAAGTATTATTTGTTGAGATGGAATTAGGAAATTATTGCCCCATGGAATAATCAGATGAATGGGAAAGTTGTGAAGAAGAGGTGGTTGTGGAATTCCTTCTTGTATCCTGCAACCCACCTACCAACTTAGCCCGTATTCCCCAGAGCATAAAAATTCTAATCGAGTCAGATGATGAAGAATCCTATGAGGATGGCAGCCATGGGTTTCTAGATGGTTTCCAAGACTATATTGAAAAGTGTGTGCAAGATCAGCTTAGTTTGGGAGCTAGAATGAATTTCTAGGAACTCCTGCTGCCCAAATGGTGCAGGGTACATAATGTTGCCCATTCGGAATTTGAATGGTGTTTATGTCAAATGAAAATTGAGCATATCAAGGGGTAGGTCACTTTGAAAGGAGGGGTGAAGTCAACACCACCAGATCAAAGCCACACAGATTTTGCATCACCTCAAAAGGATGCAGAAGCAAGGCCACCTTTGGAAGAAAAAAATAGGTCTTTTGATTCCAGGATCAAGGGCTCTCCCAAGTTCTAAACGCTGCACTTTGATGGGTCCAAGTCCAAGCATGGAGTTGGAGCCGACTTTGAGCTAATTATTCCCAAAGGTAATTCATACTTCATTGCTCATAGACTTTAATTTTATTACACCAATAATGTAGTGAAATATGAGGCATTGGTCCTAGGACTCCTTATGGCATTAAAAAAAGGGGTCAAAATGTTACAAGTCTTTAGGGACTTGGAGTTGGTCATCAAGCAAGTAAGAAATCTCTATTCCTTATATGACCGGAGACTAACTAATTATAGGTGTAGGGTATGGGATCTATTAGAAGGACTAGACACATTTAATATTCAGTTGATCTCACGCTCTCAAAATCACACCACCAATGCCCTAGCACAAGCGGCTGGCACCTTGCAGCCCTTATCATTGTTTGGCCTCAAAATATTTACTATTGAGATCACCTCCATTCCATCTGTGCCACACAATGTGGCCAATTTCCAAGTATTTAATGATGATAAACACATCCTGTATTTTATCACCATCTTTGATGTGTTTTCTACCCAAATAATTGATGAGATTGAGCTTGAAGAGACTGAACTAGATATAGAAGGGGTAATCAACCTCAAGACCAGCACTGTCCCAAGAGTAATGGTCCAACTAGAATGGATATTTTACTTGGATCAGATCAGAGGATAAGTCTAGCAAGGAAAAAGGGACTCCGTCTATGACCAGTGTGATGCCTATAACCTCAGAATGATTGAAGATGTAAAGAATGTGTTTATCGGTAAGGTGTGCACACCAGAAGAAAGAAGGGGGATAGTGGATGATTTGTAGAACTACCATGATGTAATTTCTTGGAGTTATGAAGACTTGAAAACATATGATACATAAATCATCACTCACACCATCCCTCTCAGACCGGATGTAAGACCATTTTGACACTGACAGCGTCCCGTCAATGCTTTATTGGAACCAATCATATATAAGGAAGTGAAAAAGTTGTTGTCCGCTAGGATTATTTTTATAGTTAGGCACTCCATGTGGGTGGCTAATTTGGTTCTATTCAGAAAAATAATGGAGAAATAAGGTTGTGTGTTGATTTACACAATCTAAATAGAGCTTCAAAAAAGGATAACTATCCTGTGTCATCATTGGAAGAGGTGTTGTAGATAGTTAATGGCTCCCAAATGATGTCCTTTTTGGATGGATACTCTAGATATAATCAAGTTATGGTGCAATATGAAGATCGACACAAAATGAAATTTGCCACCAAGTGGGGCACCTTTGCATATAGACGAATGCAGTTCAGGCTCATCAACTTCGGTGCGACCTTTCAACATGAAATGGACATTTCCTTCAAAGATCTGATTGGAAAATGAATAATCATATTCATGGATGATTTGACCATATTCTCAAAGCAGCGAAGTGATCATGTTGTTGATTTGTGCAAATTTTTTCAAAGGTGCCAAGAATATAGGGTGTCCCTCAATCCGAAGAAGTGTATATTTGGGGTCACTAAAGGAAATTTGCTCGGACATGTCCTCTCAAAAAAGGGAATCTCCATCAACCCCAAGCGCATCCAAGCTATAATAAAGATCCAACTACTAAGCAATAAGAAAGAGTTGAAGTCTTTCTTCAGAAAGATAAACTTTGTGCAAAAATTCATCATAGGCTTTGCTGAAATTGTTAAGCCACTCAACGCTATGTTGAAGCAAGATGCCAAGATCGAGTGGATTCTGGAAGCGAAATAGGATTTTGAAGAGATCAAGAAAGCAATTGTTGATGCACCCATGTTGGTTAGCCTTGATTATCTAAAGCCGTTCTATATTTACTTGTTCGTTTTAGAGCACTCATGTGACTTGGAAAGATGATGACATGAATGAGCACCTAATAGCCTTCATGAGTGCCCCATTAAAGGATGGTGAGCTAAGATATCACAATGTTGAAAATAAATCCTATTCTCTTGTCCATGGAGTCAAGAAATTCAGTAATTACATCTTGAGATATAAAGTGTTTTCCATTGTGCCTGATCCCACAGTAAAGACATTGCTCATGCAAAATGAGTTAGGAGAACATAGAGCCAAATGGGTGACCTTGCTATAAGAATATGATATGGAAATCTAACCAATGAAATTGGTTAGAGGATAGCTGACCAGAACAATAGCTGAAACAACAACCGAATTCAGACTTGAACTTATAGTTCAACAGTACCAGTTGGAGGATGCCTTTCTAGGAGAGTGGTATGATGACATAGTGTACTATATGTTGAATCACAGATGTCCACCCCACTTGTAGGGGGTCAAGAAATATTCTCTTAGACTAAAGAGAAGTAGCTACATGTTGCAGGGATCCATATTGTACAAGAGGAACCATGAAGGCATCTATCTGAGATGCCTTGGAAAAGAAGAGGCAGATCGGGTCTTGAAGGTCTTTCATGAAAAATTTGGCATGGGTCATGGTTCTGTCCTTTGTAATGCCCATAAAATCTTGAGAGGAGGATACTACTAGCCTATGGTCTTCAAGGATTCTCATAACCATGTCTGCATGTGTCATATTTTCTAGACTGCGACAAATAGAGAGAGGAATGTTGTCGTCCCGCTACAACCAGTCTTGGAGGTAAGCTTGTTCATGTAGTGGGGTATCGACTTCATTAGTCTGGTAAGCCCACCATTATCCATGGTTCATAGGTACATTCTAACCGCCTCTGATTACTATACTAGATGGACAAAATATATTGCATGCAGACAATGTACCATAGAGGTAGTCACTGATTTCCTTGAAAGTTTTATTTTAAATTATTTTGGTTGCCCGTATGCATTGGTATGTTATAATGGCCCCACCTTCTCCTCGCTTAAATTCACTAGTTGGGCCTTTGATTATGGCATCACCCTCAAGTTCTCATCCAAATACTATCCTCATGGAAACGGTCTTGCGAAATCCACCAACAAAAACTTGATCACCGTGATTAAAAGACTACTTGATAGGAACCCCAAGGACTGGCATACCCAACTCTTTTTTTCCCTTTGGGAAGATCGCACTCATCACAAGTTTTCCCTCAGAGATTTCCCATTTCATTATTTCTATGGGTTAGAGCATATTCTTTGATACACCTTAAAATTCCCACCCTCCATTTTATCAATGATTTTTTATGGAAGTGAAAAAGTTGTTGTCCGCTAGGATTATTTTTATAGTTAGGCACTCCACGTGGGTGGCTAATTTGGTTCTATTCAGAAAAATAATGGAGAAATAAGGTTGTGTGTTGATTTACACAATCTAAATAGAGCTTCAAAAAAGGATAACTATCCTGTGTCATCATTGGAAGAGGTGTTGTAGATAGTTAATGGCTCCCAAATGATGTCCTTTTTGGATGGATACTCTAGATATAATCAAGTTATGGTGCAATATGAAGATCGACACAAAATGAAATTTACCACCAAGTGGGGCACCTTTGCATATAGACGAATGCAGTTTAGGCTCATCAACTTCGGTGCGACCTTTCAACATGCAATGGACATTTCCTTCAAAGATCTGATTGGAAAATGAATAATCATATTCATGGATGATTTGACCATATTCTCAAAGCAGCGAAGTGATCATGTTGTTGATTTGTGCAAATTTTTTCAAAGGTGCCAAGAATTCAGGGTGTCCCTCAATCCGAAGAAGTGTATATTTGGGGTCACTAAAGGAAATTTGCTCGGACATGTCCTCTCAAAAAAGGGAATCTCCATCAACCCCGAGCGCATCCAAGCTATAATAAAGATCCAACTACTAGGCAATAAGAAAGAGTTGAAGTCTTTCTTCAGAAAGATAAACTTTGTGCAAAAATTCATCATAGGCTTTGCTGAAATTGTTAAGCCACTCAACGCTATGTTGAAGCAAGATGCCAAGATCGAGTGGATTCTGGAAGCGAAATAGGATTTTGAAGAGATCAAGAAAGCAATTGTTGATGCACCCATGTTGGTTAGCCTTGATTATCTAAAGCCGTTCTATATTTACTTGTTCGCTTTAGAGCACTCATGTGACTTGGAAAGATGATGACATGAATGAGCACCCAATAGCCTTCATGAGTGCCCCATTAAAGGATGTTGAGCTAAGATATCACAATGTTGAAAATAGATCCTATTCTCTTGTCCATGGAGTCAAGAAATTCAGTAATTACATCTTGAGATATAAAGTGTTTTTCATTGTGCCTGATCCCACAGTAAAGACATTGCTCATGCAAAATGAGTTAGGAGAACATAGAGCCAAATGGGTGACCTTGCTACAAGAATACGATATGGAAATCTAACCAATGAAATTGGTTAGAGGATAGCTGACCAGAACAATAGCTAAAACAACAACCGAATTTAGACCTGAACTTATAGTTCAACAGTACCAGTTGGAGGATGCCTTTCTAGGAGAGTGGTATGATGACATAGTGTACTATATGTTGAATCACAGATGTCCAACCCACTTGTAGGGGGTCAAGAAATATTCTCTTAGACTAAAGAGAAGTAGCTACATGTTGCAGGGATCCATATTGTACAAGAGGAACCATGAAGGCATCTATCTGAGATGCCTTGGAAAAGAAGAGGCAGATCGGGTCTTGAAGGTCTTTCATGAAAAATTTGGCATGGGTCATGGTTCTGTCCTTTGTAATGCCCATAAAATCTTGAGAGGAGGATACTACTGGCCTACGGTCTTCAAGGATTCTCATAACCATGTCTGCATGTGTCATATTTTCCAGACTGCGACAAATAGAGAGAGGAATGTTGTCGTCCCGCTACAACCAGTCTTGGAGGTAAGCTTGTTCATGTAGTGGGGTATCGACTTCATTAGTCTGGTAAGCCCACCATTATCCATGAGTCATAGGTACATTCTAACCGCCTCTGATTACTGTACTAGATGGACAAAATATATTGCATGCAGACAATGTACCATAGAGGTAGTCACTGATTTCCTTGAAAGTTTTATTTTAAATTATTTTGGTTGCCCGTATGCATTGGTATGTTATAATGGCCCCACCTTCTCCTTGCTTAAATTCACTAGTTGGGCCTTTGATTATGGCATCACCCTCAAGTTCTCATCCAAATACTATCCTCATGGCAACGGTCTTGCGAAATCCACCAACAAAAACTTGATCACCGTGATTAAAAGACTACTTGATAGGAACCCCAAGGACTGGCATACCCAACTCTTTTTTTCCCTTTGGGAAGATCGCACTCATCACAAGGTTTCCCTCAGAGACTTCCCATTTCATTATTTCTATGGGTTAGAGCCTATTCTTTGATACACCTTAAAATTCCCACCCTCCATTTTATCAATGATTTTTTATGGAGGGGATCATAGAGAAGCTCGGTTGGCTGAGCTCTTACACTTAGAAGAAATATGAGATCGCGCAATAGAAAATTTTTCCAAATATTAGGGGATGGTTAAGAGGTGGTTCGATCGTCGAGCCAAGGTCAAGGCCTTTAGAATTGAAGATCTGGTCTTGTGTTGGGACAAGCCCCATAAAAATAAAGGGGGACATAACAAATTTGACAAGATTTGGCTTGATCCCTTTCAAATAGTTGAAATTCTGGGAGGCAATGCTTTCCTCTTGAAAACCTTAACTAGTGAGGACGTCATGTTACCTATCAACGGGCAGCACTTAAAGCATTACTTCCAAGTCTGAGCTCTTTCGAGCTATTCCTATAAATACTTTTACATAGGTTAGAGTAGGTTATTTTTGTTTTCTTTCATTTTTTGTTTTATGCTTCTTTGTTTTGCTCGTCTCTTGGTTGTTTTGTTCTTTTGATGAGAGGATTTTTGTTCTTGCTACAGTGGTCATGCTCACCCGACGAATGATTCACTTTCTTCCCCACTCTTAGTGTTCTTTGGCTAAGCATTCATTCTTGACTATTGGTCCTTTATGGTTGTTGGGAAGTACTTCCTCATCTAAACTCTCTTCTAGAACTTGATCCTTGGTTGAATCCTTTTACATTCATCTCAGATATTGCAGAAAATGCATGTTAATTATTTTTGAAGGGTCATGCAATAGTTCCTATGATAATGTGGTAAGTGAAAAATCTTAAGTCCTCTCCAGTGACCACTGTGGTTCTCAAACCCATCATAGGCTTCAGTGCTTACACGGTTGAGCAAAAATAAAGTACAAAAAGAAAAATCTAAGAGAAAGAAAGAAAGAAAGTTCTAAAATCAAAGAAATCATATGGGTGTGCGGGTAACTCTACCGGGGCTATGGACGCTCGACCGATAGTAGAGAAATATCTGTTGGGTCACAATGACAACTCTCTCAGGGCTATGGATGCTTGACTAGTAGCGGAGAAATTTCCAGGTTACTTTTAATGTTGGACAATTCAAGTAGCTTGCTCACTTGATTAGCCGCTTCTTGTCACAGTTCCTGAGGGAAGCAAGGAATTCATTACACACATAGTTCTGAGATGTTTCATAGATTGACTAAACTAAGGATCATGTTCTCCTAGTTCACTTTTGGGAGTCGGCCCCTGGTCTGTGAAACCAAAGATTCTGGGTCCTAAATGAATTCTTATCCTTAGAATGCTCAGGAGCGTTTCTTAGGAAATTCACCATTTGTTATGCCCTCAACACACATGCCCCATTCAGAAATGGGACCCCCTCTTTCTTTCACCTTGCCGGATCATTTTGTCGCCGCCTGATTTTGCATGCCCCCATTTTGGTACCCTAGATGGTCAGTGTGCCTTCGGAGTCTCATCTTACGTTGACCATGTTTCACCCCCTCAAATTTGTTAAGTCTTGGGTCCTCCAAGAGTTCTTTTGGCCTTTTTCCTTTTTCCAAGTGGCCTTGGGACCTTCCAGGTCCGACTCACTGGGTTTCCATTGCCAGATTGTTGGGTTTCTTTTTCTCTATCAAATGGCCATCGACCCGCATCCTTTCGACCATCGGAGCCTACCTACCTGATCATTGTTTCATCTTATACTACAGTAGACCATCCTTCAAGTTCTTCGGGCTCGATCCGCTGGATTTCTCTGCCCGAGATTCCTTTATACATTTGTTATTTCTAACAGTCGTCGGCCCATGCCTTTCCATCCATCAAACCCCAAGCTCCTCTTTTTTGATGATTTTCCACTTGGCATTTGGGATGGTCTTAAGATCACATCATTCCGACCTCCGGGATCTAGACCTCCCATCGTCGTCCCAAAATTCAAATTCACCAACCCTTTTGGCCCGTTGTACATGTGTTAATTTGGTGCATTAAATGCACTTACGGTATAAATAATCTTGGCCAACCTATAATTTTGACATGTCAGAAAGTTTAGAGTAGTTACAACGACCTCTGGAGCCTTCATCGATCACCTCCTTCATGCTCGTCGTCTCCCTTAGTTGTTCTTCGCGGATTCATCAGTTTTATTCATCGGATTCTTGGGGTAAGTTTTTTGTTCGCCCTCCTACTATGATTTTGGTGATTTTAGGTTTAAATGATTAATAGAAAATGGTTTAATTGCATTCATTTGATAGAGGCACAATAGTTCTAGAAAACCCATGTGATGAAATATCGAGAAAATGCACCAAACCACCAAGAATGTGAATTTGGAACTTCCTCACCTCGGCGTTGTTTTTCGTATGAAGCGATAGCACCCTCCGGGTTTGAGCCTCCCTGTCACTGTTGATTAAACAAAAAAAATCACAACTCCAGAATGGTGGGATGCCACCTCGGGTCTGCGACCCCGGAACTCCCTTGACGGGCTACCGAAGAAATTTAACAAATTGAACTCCTTGCTTCCAAAATGGTGAGTTTTCTTCTTGAGCCTGCTCCTACGGGATTCAGTCCCTAGGATTCCATCCATATTCCACCATTCAAAATGGTGTTCCGGTCCCGTCCATTTGTGCCTCAGGACCCGCTCTTTTGTTCGTCACTAGGGTTGAATAAAATTGTCAAGTCCTAACGCCCTTCGGGTCCCAATTCATGGACCTTCATCTATGGACTATCGTTGTAAGTTTATCATTTCTAATGGACATTCAGAGACTTCCTTCTGACCTCCAAGACCCAATCATCTCTCTATCGCATGGGTTAAAGAAAGAAAACTTAAGTGCCTTCACCTTACCAGGTCCCCTCTGTAGGACTTCCACCGTCACGACTTCATCTCCATTTCGGCCTCACAAAAGGGAAATTGACTCTGTCCTTCTGACCTTCGGGGCCTGGTGCTCTGACCGTTGGTAGAACTCAACAAAGAAACATGGAGCAAAGTCTAAGTCTGGGTCCGGTCCATCGGATTGCACCCACCGGAATTCCACTCATGGCCCACTATTCTAAATGACCATCCTTGAACAACTTCTCGACCTTCCTGGTCCGAGCACTCAAACAATTAAAATTTGTGTCAACCATCCTTCAACTTCACAAAATCCTAGACCCTGAAACTCTGCCTCCAGAACTTCGTTTCACCAGTACCATTCCAAATGGTGAACTCCAGACAACTTTCCTTCCTCATAACTCTGGGTGTTGTAATGATGGTCCAAATGCCTCCCAATCTAGAAATAAGCTTTGAACCACATGCTCAAATTGGACCTTCTATTGCATGAACATTTAAAATCATCTAGATCTAAAGATGGGAGGAACCATCCAAAGTGCTTTGCTTTGTTTTCTCTTCAAAACAACATTCTAACCAAAGAGGTCCGGCCTCTAGGGCCCAGACTGTCCAAACTCCCTCTAGTAAACTATTGATGGAAATTTTGACTAAATGTTAGACTTTTCAATGATAAATTATCCATTAAATTGTTGTTGTTTTGTAGGGATTTGGCTAATATTTCCATTTGCATGCTTGATTATGCTCACCTTGCCTCTGTGTCGAGAATATATGGAATCGGGTGCACAAACCTCAGGGGCGATCACAGAAAAGGACAAAGGGAATAAAATAGGCAAGCCCCCTCATGGAAAAGAATAAAAAGACCAAATGAAGTACGAGTTCCAAGGGGAACCATTGCAGTCTAAAGTCACCACCAATTGGAAGGAGGTCTCTGACACCAACATTGGACATATAGAGATTGACGAGTTCATCCAAAGGGTTAGGGTCAACCCTAAGACAAAAAATGAAAGACTAATCAGAAGCAGCGGGATAGCCAATGTTACAGGTTTCCCTCCCTCTCTTGTTGCCCCTGAGGTAGTGTTGGTTGACATGTTTGCCCAAGGAATAAAAAAGACCTTTCATATCCCTACCTTTGGGGAGATGGAATTTCCAACCATAAAAGAGTGCAAGGAAATGTGAGACAAAGACCCAATGAAAGGAAAAAAGCTTATAAATCAATATTGGATCAAGGAGAAGAGGGACAATGCTCCAAAGGTTCCCCAAGAACTCTTTCATAGTGAATTTTATGTAGACTATCACAATCTGGTAACCCTGCTAAGCAGAGTAATGGGCCTCCCTACTATGGCCTATTTTCAAGAATGGATGGTCTACTTTGTTGAGAATATTATTCATGGAGAGGAGGATACCACATTTTACTAGGGTGGAATAATCAATGATTTCTTCCATGAGCAATTCATGAATATCAAGAAGACTTCTGAATTTTACATGACATCTTACCTGGTGTACTCATTGGCTAAATGAAGGCAATATAGTGGTTTGTTCAGGGCTCTAGATGAACAACCTGGCAAGGAACTCAAGGTTTATGACAAGTACCCTCAACTACAATTCATGAATTTTAAGAAGGACTACTGTAGAGTGAATGATTCTTTCATAGGTTACATTGTCACATTGCTTAGGGGTGACTTCGAGAGGAGAGTCTCCCATAGTGCTTGGGCTTTTCTCAAACAATGTGCCTTCTTGTTCATTCAGTATCCTAAATTTACATACATCTGCGCCCAGGGTTTCTTAGAAAGACCAAATAAGCTACCCCAATATCCCAATTACTAGATAATACTGTTGGAGCTTTCTCGGAAGCTACGACATATTCACACCCTCTTAAGCAGCAAAAATTTGGCAGAGATTTACTATCCCCTTACTTTAATCCAAGGGATGTATAAACTCTATACCTCAGAAAAGGAATTGGCTATCATTTCAGACTCTACACGGCTCGGCCACGAATGGATCCCTATGGCCACATCAAGAAGGAACTTGGACAATAATATTCCCATCTTCATAGTATTGAAGACTTCTAGGCCAATTGTAAGGATGACTATGAGGTACGGATAAGGCATTATATGCAAATGACTGCATACTTTGTGAAAAGGGTGAGCCAGTTCCTAGTGCCTGATCAGTTTGAAGAGGATGAAAGAACTGTGATAGACCCCAAGTATAATGAAATTTCCAATCTACCACTACCACTAATTTATTAGAATAAGCCAGAGGTCAATGACCTCAACATTCTCACCAAGCCCGTAGAGGGTCATACAAAAGAATGGATTGATGGGAAAATTGCTCGATTGAAGCAACAAGGGGTCATCTAGACTTATAAGGGGCTCGAGAGTTAGCCAAGTGGACTAGATGGTGGGGTAGCTACTACATCAATAGGTGAAACATAAAAATCCCCTCCACTCACTCACTCAAGGAAGAGAAAAGAGGCCGATGAGCAATAGTCTAATCCAAAGGTGTATGCTAGAAAGGCCTCAGAGGGTGAACCTTCCAATAACATAAGAAATCAGGCAACATCACCAAAATGCCTGTAATACAAGTAGATCCACTCCATGAGGGAGAGGAAATGGAAGTTGATCAACTAGGGTCTCCACCTATCATATTTGTTGTTGCACCCAGTGTTGTTGTTGCTACCACCCCACTTGTCCAACACGCAACAATTGCTACCTCTCCACCCATAGTGGACATCTTTGTCCACCTTGTCTCTACCTCTCCTACAACACAAGTCATATCATTGGATTCCTCCTTAGCTACCACCTTTCCACTTTCCTCATCATCCATCTCCCCATCATTTTATCTTCCAACTGCCACTGTAGCAACTACAATGTCTGCCCTTACCCTTCTGAAGTCCTTTGCTAAATATATGAAAAATGTGCCATCTGAGCTCTCTGCGATGTTCACAAACCCAACGGTGTAGGTTTCCATTGCCCAAGCAATAACCAATCTCCCAGTTCCTCCTCCTCGTACTAAGCTGCCCAAAATGGAAGCCACCATGCAGATTTTTGAGGAGTTGGATAGGCGACAACAAAGGGAGGCAGCTAAGGGGTTAGAAGAGGAGGCAAACGACTACCATGAACACCCTATATTGGAGCATCGAGTAATTTATGAGGTCGTCTATGAGTCCTTTGATGATGATGGTGAGGATTTGGATGTAAAGATTATTGAAGAAGCTTCTGATCCTAAGCTTAATGAGGAGCTAGCCAAGCAGCTTAAGGAGATTGAAGAGAAGGAGGTTGAAAGATAGCCTATTATTGAAGAAAGGACCAATGACACAAAGGTAGAGGGCAATAAATCTCCAATAGATGAATGTGACTGTAGCCCCAAGAATAATGAGGAGGTGCCCCCTCATGATGAATAGGAAGATAAAGAATTAGATAAGCCTGAAGAAGAGGCTGAAAATCATAAGAATTTGGATAATGAGCAGCCCGAGGAGGATGGGCATGATGAAGAAAAGGAAGAAAATGATACTGAAGGGGAAGACAGCCCGAAGGAATGCTTTCCCATTAAATTCCCCATCAAATTCACTGTGTTCATCCAGGTTTCCAATGGAGAACTCCATCCAAAGACTCAAATTCCTTCCAGCCTAACTTTTGTAAGTTCGTCCTATGATTACCAGTAAGATCACATCAAACATCAACTGGGATATTCCATGCAAGTCATGACCTGACACCTGAGAGACCTTGGGGTAATTTTTAGAAATGTTTTGTTGGATATTTACTTTGAAGAGAGGTGATGCACTTATGCAATACCTATGTTGAGAAAGTGCACCAAAACACCCATCAACATGACTGTGACTTTGTTTTTAGGATTTTTTGAAATTTATCTGAAGGTTTTTGGGTTTTTTGATATGTTTTGATTTTTTGGATTTTTGAATTTTTACAATTTTTTTGTCTTTTTGGAAGTTTTGTTTTTTGTCTTTTGTTGTTTTATGAGGCTCGTGACAAATGCATGTGAATGATGCCTATGCACAAGAATCCAAGGACAACCATGATCTTTCTCCTAGTCAATCTAAACACCAATTGGCAGGTGATGATGATGATGATGACATTGTTTGACATGGGAAGGAAACATCCTGAAACAATGTAAGGATGATGATAATATGACTAAAGGATCAAGGTTTGTAGCAAGGCTAGAAACAAAGCCAAGGAATTTTTTGGATGATGCACTAGGATGTATACCAATATTGTATTGATTAATCTTATTTCATTTGGAAAAACTTATTCTTAGGATTGAATGGGATCATGGAGGGATGTCGGATAGGCGGATTAGAATCCTTAGACCATTGACAAGGGAAAACAAAGACATATGATAGGTAGGAAAGGGTGATTTTGGTAAAGGATAGGAGACATGAGGATTATTGGATGGTAGAATTAGCATATGATCTCCAAGGACTATGTTGCATAGGAATAATTAGTTTTTTCCAAAGTATGGGCTTGGATAATTCTATGAAGGAAATGACATGATACTTCATGGATAATGTATGACCAAAGGATAGACATGTCAATATTTTTCCCAAAGCATGATTAACGTTTATATCCTAGTCCTTATCAAGATCAAGGTAGGTGGGAAAATAGATAGGAATTGCAAGGCTTAAATGGATATATTGAAATGTCATAAGAAATGTTATGTAAAGGGTATGGGAGATTAGACAACTTGCCCCCAAAGTGTAATAGTCCACATAGATAATTTCTCTTACACTTGATGCTTGTTTGCCAAGTTTTCATCATGGTACTTTTCCAAAATGCCATAAAAATAGTTTTTACTATTGGATGAAATTTTTCTCTACTATTTTTCTTTTTTTTCTTTTTTTTGGATGTCACACAAGACGCCTATTTGCTAGGTTTTCATCAAGGTGACAATTTTTTTGATTTTACAATTTTTTTGTATTTTTTGGATGGCCTTGATGCTTTAATTGATCACTGGTTATGTTGAATCCATTGATGGTGTTGATATAGAGACTGGCACCATAATATGCCAATAATGAACTTTATGAAGCAGTTGCCTTGTTAGGATCATATCACTTGAATATAATTGATTGATGTAATTGTGATCCTTGTTGATACTAGAGTTGGCCTTATCAGAATACACACATCACAATTGAGTGCCATGGGAGTCCTTATGATAAAAAGTTTCTTCCAAGATGTGACGGATTTGTGATGTGGGATTTTTACACTTTAGGTGAGATGCACAATTATGATGGATGATTTTAGATGTGTTTGACAATTTAGATGTAGGAATTTTCATTCACCAAACTTGGGGTGATGGATGATGGATTTTATATTTAGGATAGTTTTTGGAACCAACACTTTTATATGTCTTGTTTGATGACCATTTTGAAGGAGGCAGAAATTTATTATTTGTGGGAGTCCTCTTTTCTTGTGGCTCCACATTTTGATTGACTTTTACTTTTGAAATATTTTCTTTGCTTGATCCATTTTTCTTTGGGACCCATAATAACTTCATTTGACCACATGGATTTTTATTTGATTCAATGGCATTTGAAATTTGATTTTGAACTTTGTATTTGTAATAATTTTATTTTTGTTGGTTCCAAATGGAAAGTTTATTCATGTTGGAATGATGGTTTATGGTGTGGATGGAAGGAGTGTTGGCAGCAATCTTATCATAAGATTACTCATGATACCCATTTTAATGTTTGTATTAGATAAAGTTTCCCTCAATATCTAGGAGGTACCGCTAACATCATTTGTTTTGTTGATTGGATAATAGCCAAGACCTTGATGCTTGAGGTTTTCATAAAACTATATCATTTCTATAATTCCTTGCTCATGTAGGCCTAGTCCTTTTCCTTGATACTGCATGCTTTGAAATTTTTTGTTTGGGATGGGGTATATTTTGTTTTAAAAATAAGATGCTAACCCATCATTGTGTATTTGGAAATTGTTACTTGGAATCTTCTCCTCTACAAGAAAGTCTGATTTGATAAAAGTGGATGATCCTATTTGATAAGATGTTGTAGCTTCATTGACATGTTGGATATCTTTTTGACTAACATCTTTGATATGATTTTGTGACATATCAGATTTAGATGATTCTACTAGTGCTTCCAAGTCGATGTCAAAACCTTCCTTATAGTCATTATCATGAATTCTAGTGAACTCAACTATATCTTGATCATTTGAAAATATGTCTAGAGTAGGAGACTCTTGTTCTAGAGGAATATCATCTATGTGTCGAAACGAGGCAAGTGTCTCATTTTAGGAAATAAATATGTTTGGAGTTTGGATAGGATTGACTTCAAATGTTTTATCTTGAATGGAATAGAGGTAGATGAGTGGATCATTTTGAATTTTTTGATCAATGGTAGTGTCTTGGTCAAAGATGGGTTTTTCTTGGACAACATGAATGTAAATGGGATCTTCATCAAGGATAGATGTATTTGGTATGCCATGATTATCTAGAAGGACTTATTGAATGGAATTAAGGATGGGATCATGGGATGGAGTACTTTGATCTTGACATGAAGGTGAAGCTATGATGCCATGCTTTGGGTTTTCCTCTTGACATGTATCCTCAAGTTTAGTCAATGGGATACATTTTTGGAGACCATGACCAAATGCATTTTCATGACTAACTGTAGGTTGGGATGGAGTGAATAGAAATGGATTAGTGGATGATGGCCTAGGATAAGATGTGGAGGCTTGGAATGGGTTGAGGGATGGACTAGCATAATATTTAGAGGCTTGGAATGGTCTAGTGGAAATTTTGTTTCCCTTGTCAAGGTTAGGATAAAGGTGATTAATCGATGTTTTTTGTGGATTAATCGCATGGATTGTGATAAGGGACTCTTGATAGTGAGGGTAAATGGATGAATGACTAGGGCTTATAGATTGTTGGTAAGAAGGGTACGTGGGTATTTTACCATGGGTTGTGGGTGATTGGGATAGAGTATTGATCCATTATCTCTTAAATTATATGGCTTGTTGAGATTGACCATTGTGTATTAATTGGTATTCAGCTTGACTAGAAATCATATCAAGGTGAATGGAAGACATGGTGGTGGATGGTATTAATCCTAAGAGATGCCAATTCAATGGAATGTATGCAACTATGCTATGTTTTTTTGTATTTTTGAAATAAGCTATGCCTAAAGGTAATGCATCTACTTTTTTGGTATTTTTGAATATATAGGGATGCCTGATAATGATGCCTAGATTAAGAGTCAAAGTGATGATAGTCTATGACTAATTTATAAGAAGCATGGAATAAAGGGATGAAATATTATGACCTATCATGAAGGTTAAAACCTAAAATTTGGTTGCTAATCAAACTAATATAGGTATAATAACTAATCTAATTGTCAATGACCTTGAGTATAGTAAATGTTGATAGGATATGTTGGAAAGGTGGTCTCAAAATGGATTGATTAGATGAGGAGCCAACCTAAATGATGAAGGACTTGAATGACTATTTTCCAAAAGATAATGTCAAGATAATATAGATTTGAGGCTATAGTCTAGTCTAAGTTTGATGGGCTTCCTAGTCAAGAGGTTTATGCAAGATGTTAATGCAAGCTAAAAAGATGACCTAAATTTTAGACCTTTGGGGAATGAAAAAAGATGAGGTGGTGGATGAATGAATTGAGAAAGTCCTTAGTTTAAATAGGTTTAAATTTCAAGCTTGTTTTGGATGTGTTGGTTTAGTTTGTGTCAAGGTTTGAATGTCGTAACTTTCAGATGTCGTGTTGGTATAAGATTTATTTTGAACACACATGCAAGACACAAGCAAAAATAATGTTTTTGAGTTTGTTATTGATTCAAGATGAAAATAATCATGCACAATCCTAGGGTTTCCAAGGATGATATTTGTTGGATTCCCACTTGGATTTCTCCAATCGCACTTATTCAAAGTGGATAGCCTAGGAACTTGGTAGTACTGGATCCCCTCCACGACACTCCTTAGACATACCAAGTTTTGAATTCCCTAGGACCACAAGGATCTCAAGAAATTTTCCATCTCTATAATGAACTATGAAAGTGTGGGATGACTTCAAAGGTTTGGCCTCCTATACCAGAAAATACAAGGACTTTGGCTACTAAAACAGTGGTTCTTAGTGAATACTTAGCTACTTCGGGCTTTATTCACTCTACTAGGGGCTCTTATACATTTTATGATAGTACCATATTTCGAGTGACACTACATGGCTGAAGCCTACATACCATGAGGACTTGACAGTTTAGTCTTATCCATTTATATATCGGATCGAGCAAAAAATTGGTTGGAGTCATTCCCTCTTTCGAGGTAGGCCCCTCTAAAGGATTAACACAGAAAAAGGTGGGTCTGGATTTATGATCACCAATTTTGCACAAGGTGAAAGCATAATACCTACCATCATACTAGCGTGAAAAATAGTTGTTCATTAACCCCCAAGTTAAATCTATGTGAAAGAAGACAATTGTTCTTTCTAAGCACAAAACTAAATGTGATCTAAGCTATATAGACAATAAATTTCAAAAATAAGTCTTTGACGAACATCCTGCATCAAATGTCATTAGTAGTTTCAAATTTAAGTCTTCGAAAAATGTGTGTTTATTTTTTCACCTTTCAAGTCTCTGACATGTGAACACTTGTTCTTTAACCCTTATAAAATGAAGTGTTGTCTAAACTAAAGCAAATAACTCTGTTTCAAAATTTGCATGATATGTGTTCATTGATCCATTTGCATCCTAATTAAGACTGGATGAGGTTAATCCCACTTTAATTTGAAATTATGTGATCAATTTAAGTCATGATTAAATGCAATTTGTTGTTCATTTTAAATTATTTTCATGCATGAAATGTGAAATTTTTTATTTTTCTTTGATCCAAATCCTAATTAAGACTATGTGAGAATTGGAGGATTCATTTTAAGCCAAAAATTTAAAAAAATCTTATCAATTTTAACCCCTAATTAGGCTATGTGAAATTGTAGTCAATTTAAAACCCCCTAATTAGCATTAGATGAAGATTTGTTGTTCACTTTAAACCAATTAAAGGAATCTTTGTTGGAAATTCAACCACCTAATTAGACTATGTGTGCATGAGGTCCTATCTAACCCTGCATGTAAACAAAGAAACTCTGAATGTTAGATTTTCTTCCAACTGCATAGATCTACAATCAAAGTCACCAAAGTACCTAAAACTGGCAAAAAACCACAAAATTAGATCAAGTGTAATGCATTTTCATGTCAAGTTCACCAAATGTATCTAGAGGAAATGGTTAAAGCATACATGATATCAAAATGTTGAGACCACAAAGAAAATATCATAAAATAAAACTCCAATACATCAACAAAATTGGAGAACGAAATGCATAAAGAAAGAAATAGAAATGCAAACCTTCGTGATGTGCTTCTCTCACTCCATTTTGTTGTCCTTCTTATTCCTTCAATAGATTTGATGTGTATCTCTCAAATCTAATCAAATGGACTGAATATTGAAAGCAACTTGATGGAATGATCACAAGGAAATCGAAGATGTGGTCTTTATAGATTGAGAAATAAGTCCTTAATTTATAGATTTCGAAAAGATAACTAAATGGAAAATATTGAATGTGAGGATAAGTTAGAAGGGAAACTTGCATTTAAAAGTGGAGAAAAAATGAGTTAATTGAAAATAAATAAATAAAGTATTTATTTTCATCAAAATATACTTTTTCAAAAGTGAAGGAATGAAAGAGTATAAGATGAGTTCAATTGGGAAAGAGAAGAGTTAATTGAAAATAAATAAGGAAACTATTTATTTTTAACTAAAAGCTACCATTTCAAAAACTATTTGGTGTCCTGTCTTTCGATTGCCTCTTTGTAGTCTATGTGCTACCTGTGGGTTGTCTTTGCTTTTTGTTTACTTAATGTTTTATTTTTAGTCTTGCTCCTTTTTAGCCCTTGTGGCTCGTTGTGAAGGGTACGGCGCCGTGAAAATGTTGCTTAACATTTCAAAAACTAAAAGCTACCATTTTGAAAGTGGGGAGTGGATTTGGAAAATAAGAGTCATGAGTGAAAAGGGGAAAAAGTTAAGTGAGATAGAAATTAGAAAATGGAAGAGATAAATGGGAATGAAAATTGGAAAGTGGAAGAGAAAAGCGGAAGTGAAGTGAGAGAAAGTGGGAGAGATAAGTGGGAATGAAATCTACATGAGGATAATTAAAGATTTTATAATTAAATAAGATGAATTATCCTCACCTTTCAAAATTAGCAAGTTAGAAGGATAAATGCAATAAATTAATAAATATAATTTATTAATTTATGAGCACATATTAGGTAATTAAATAAAATGAATTTATTTAATTACAAATAAGATAAAAGAGGATAAATAAATAGATATTATTTATTTATCACACTATTATATCGGGGGAAATTAATTAAATAATTAATTCTCCTAGGGCAAGTTAATGTTGAAAGGGTTAGTTGATTGAATGAATTAATCGATTGGAGTAATGACAGGGGTGATTGAAACTGAAGACAAATTAAATAATTAAAGAATTATTTAATTTGAGAGGAAAGATTAAGGGATTAAAGAATTAAAGAATTATTTAATCTAAGAGGAATAGTTAGGAAGAAATAGTGACGAACATTAATTAAATAATTAAAATTATTTAATTAATGTTTTAGAAGAATAATAATTAAATAATTAAAAATTATTTAATTGTAGGGAATTAGAAGAAGAATATTAGCGCTATTTAAATAATAAATTATTTAATCAATTTTAGATGAAAATTAGTGAAAAGTGTCATTGGAGACCTAGAACAATTTTTAGTATCTACACAAAGTAGCATAAAATCTAGTATCAGCTCATGGGTCTCACATCCTCCCCCTCTATGAATGAAATTATTTTTGGAAGTCATCAAAGAGGTGAGGGTATAGCTCCCTCAACTAGGAGGCATGCTCCCACGTAGTTGCAACATCATCATATCTATCCCATTGGACTCTAAATTGATCCAACTCTTGCTCTTGAAGGGCTAACATTCATCAAGCCAAAATTTGAATGGAATCCAAAGCTAGCTACTCATCCAGCTCCACTTGCAAGGCATCTCAATATGGTATATGAGAATCATTGTAATGCCCTGCCAAATAACCCTAAAGGAAGTTGTAATTAACGTCATAAGCAAACCAATTTTTTTTTTGATAAAGTGCATTTAACTCACACATTCACTTACTAATTAACAACAACCTCTAAGGCTACAAGGTTAGGATTACTTAAACCCACACATACATATTACATAAACTATAACATTATAAACTTATGAAATAAACATCATACATCATAAGAATACCACTTAACATAATAAGATAATCAATCAAAGTATAAACTCATAATCATTATCTTAATCCAATAGTTACATCACTCATTCCCAGAATGAGGCAATAGTACATAAGGTTACAATTAGAAAATTCCACCTCATAAACATAAGAGGGATAAAATAACTTATACAAACTGAAATATTACAAAGCAACAATAACACAAGAACCGCGAGCTGTCCATCTAGATATCTCGCCACCAAGTACAGAAGATAGATGGGGACCCAACGGTTTTGGTGCATGTTCCACCCAACCAATGTGGTACCCGAAGGCCCACCCCCCATGCTAGGAGATAGTAACAAAGTAACATGGACAAATATCTACAACCACTAACCAAAGGCAGACTCATACTGACTCATACTAATATAACCAAACAAATGAACTAACAAGTACAACTCAAATACAATACAAGTACAAATCAAGTACAACTCCAACATCACTGACATAGGTCACATTGCTTCCAGCCATAATATTAATCAAGTATGTTCATAGAACCATACACATAAAACAAAACCAACTGTTGTCCTAGATAGAGTGTCATCGCAAGGTTTGTCATGAGATCTCCTCTGGGCATTCTTCATAGGCTCTGACACAAGTAATTCTGGTGGCCTCAACCAAATCTCGGCACTCATACTCACTCATGCAGAATCAACTACCTCTCATAAGGACAGGATAGTTGATCTTGCCATTCCAGACCTTCTCACTCATCCCAAGTCTAAACAAGCCCTTGTGTCTATGAGTGAGGATTAAATTATCTTGATTAGTGTGAACTGCATCCTAATCATCTAAGTACATTAATTTAATTATCACTTGATTAACTCACTTCTGAAGGTTATCCAGTTTACCTCTTTGGGTTCTGGCGCCTAACAGAAGCCACTCTTCTATTCGACAATACACCCAAACAATCCACCAAGGGAAATACAAGTGCATACCAACTAGGTATCATAATCCACTCCAACACAAGAAGGATACAAATAATAGAACTCACTCCAAACATCTTGGAGGCAACAAGCACATAGTCCACTCCTTTCATAGGAGGAAACAAGATGAAACCACATAACAAGGTCACTCCATACAAGGAGACACAGATCCCATAATCCGCTCCTAAACCAAGGAGGTGCAAACATCCCCGTTCGTGAAAACCGGGTAAAACTGAAAAGATGCCATGCACTACCCAAGGGAAAACAACTAGATGGCATAAAGATTCAACAACCCTTATCCTCTAAGTTCTTCTAGAAGACTTATAATTTAGGACTAACACTAAATCCCAAAACCCACAATGCAACTTGACGACATAACAACAAAAGCATTCAAGTCATTAATCAAATCTAATATTTGGATTTCTTAAATCCATATTCATTCAATAGGTAGTGTTGACAAAGTCAAAGACACGATAACTAGATCATCTAAAATAATCATAGCCCCTATTTCCCTTTTCATTATTGAAAATCTAAAACAATTAAACTTACTTCCCTTTACTGATTACAGAGAATTAAATCTTTTAACATAATCATGAGGAAGATACTACTTTTGGATATACTAAATCCATATCTCAATTCATTACGTAATTCATTATATCGATAAAACTGAATTAAGAATTCATCTTTTCAGATAGGGGAGAAATTACACTACTATTTAATTATCTAATTGCTCGTAACAAAATAAGTATTTTCAACTATAACTCAAAACATTTCACTTTAAATTAAATAACCAATTGCCCTTGCAAATTAAATCATTATAAAATTAATCAAATTAACATTTGGTGTCTTCCATAACTTATTGTGTTAAAATAAGATCAATATTTGGACTATAACCCAATATCATATATATATTTTTCCAATTAAATCAAATTAATAATTGGACCTTTTACACATGAATTTAAATTCCACAATTAAATTTTAAATTATGCATTCTTTAAATCAAATATTTAACTCCTTCAATTAAACTTTAACATGCCATTTTAAAATAAACAATAATTTTCCCATACGTTTATAATTTTAATTCCACTAATCTAATATACAAATTTTATTTAAAATAATATAAATAAATATAATACTTTAATATTATAAATTATAATATAAAATATTATAAAATAATATTTTAATATTATA
Source organism: Sequoiadendron giganteum (assembly GCA_007115665.2). Lineage (NCBI taxonomy): Eukaryota > Viridiplantae > Streptophyta > Pinopsida > Cupressales > Cupressaceae > Sequoiadendron > Sequoiadendron giganteum. The sequence continues at coordinate 606,323,849 of CM021103.1, forward strand.
ATAACAATACATAAAATATTAATATTTATAAATGTCAATTTATTATTATTTTATTTTCAGAACAACCATGGGAAAATAATTTAACAGCAGTCTCATGTTTCAAGCATAACTCAAAAACTACGATCGGGGTATTTGCGATTTTTTGACAGGGATAAGAAAATTTCAAAATGCAAAAACCCTTTAAATTTCCTAACAATCCAGTTTGTGTAAGTGAAGTTATAGGCGACGCAACCAGACCATTTTACCATGAAAAATATAACTATCCTGCAGATTTTAAAATCTGTTTTTTAATAACAAATAGAGGGTTTCATTTTCTAAAAACATTCTAAATGCATTGTTCAATCTCTATGTTTGATTTCCATAACAACATAATCGATTTCCCCAAATAATTTAAATTCAACTAAGGTTTTCACAATTTTCACTCAAGAATTTTCACAAGCAAAGGCTGTAAATTTATTTAATTCTTTTCTCCTAATATCAAATTTGTTTTCTAAAATAGATTTAGCAAACAAATCTTTAATCACTACTATTTTAAAAAAAAACAATCAAGAACAATAAAACACAAAGAGGAAAACCTAGTACAAGAAGCTACAGGAAGAGATGAATTTCTGATGCAAGCCTCCTCCAAAGATTTCTTGAATTTTCTTCAATCCTCCAATGAATCCAATCCAAAACCCAACAAATGCAAACAATCTTTCCTTCAATCAATTCTACAATCAAAACCTTCTTCAAACCCTTGTGCAAATTTTCCAAAATTTCTTCCCTGCTGTAAAAATGTATTTTTCCTAAAAGACTTTTTCTGCCCTAAAATTAAAACATGTATTCCTTATAAATCAAAAATACCTAATTCAACCCTAATTCACATTACATGCAAATTAGATATTTCAATTTCAATTTCAATTTCAATTTCACTTTTCAAAACCCACTTTCAATTTAAAATGCAATTTCAAATAATAAATTAACTTTCAAAGTTGCAACTAATTTCCCAAATAAACATTTAATTACAATTTCTAATTTAATTCCTACACGTTGAAATTAAATTCCAAAATTAATTTTAATTCTTTTATTTCCTTTCATTCTCTTACATCACGTTTAATTAATTAAATAACTTAAATATAATTAATTAATTTAAATATAAACTTTTATTCACATTGCATTATTTAAATTAAATAACCATCAACATGATTTAAATGCAATTATTCTAAATATCTATTTCCAAATCAAGAATCCTTCATAATTAAATAACATTAAAATAAGACAGACAATGACTTGACACACACGACTGACGACACACTAAGGTTAGGGTGTAAACTTGACACATGTTACCTAGCTACTATCTCCCGTTCAACTTAACCGTTGGATTGACACGCTCAAACCTGTAAAACCAGGTGGAGTCGATGTCATGTACCTGCAATCCTGCAACCAAGTAAACAACATCATACAATATATCCAGCATATAATACACACCATGAAGGAGAAATTATGGATTCACAGGGTGCTCGCAAGCGAGTGATGCGAACTCGTCTTCTTCACCAATACACTCATTGAAACTGATACTTCCATCATAATCCAATAATCTCATAATAATATCTCATGATAATTTTACATCATTAATCCATTAAAGCATGAGAAACACTAATTAGGTCAACACATCACACAATAATAGTTGTCGTTCAATAGTAGCGATCAAAACATCATAACAAAATGTATCCAGAAGCAAGGTAACTACAACCAAACATAGCATAAAGCAAACCGAACAAGAAGCAAAACGGAGGGATATTACAATCATCATGCATATAACATCATAAAATTGAAACATGAAACATATTGTAGACACGTGATAGGATAGGTGGTAAGGCTAAATGACACACTATGGGATTTATCTGCTCCAAAATCTCAAATGGACCTATAAATCATGGTGTAAAATTAGATCCTTTTCCATAACAGATTGGAATCTTGTGTGGTCAGACTCTCAAAACTACTTGGTCACCAATTAAGAAGCTTCGATCAATCCTCTTAGCATCGACATACTTATAATGAGCCTATGCTTCCTGTAGACATTTCCTAATCAAATCCACGTATTGGTACATATCCTAAACCAAATCTGAACTAATAGCCACTTAAACCTCTATCCAATCCCAAATCAAAGGATTCTTGCAAATTCCATCATATAATGCCTGAAAAGGTGGCATGCCCAAAGAACTATGATTCCCATTATTATAGGAAAACTCAACCAAGTACAAATGCTCCTCCCAATGGGACTGATGATCTATCAAATACATATGTAATATGTCATAGTACATAATATGTAATTCCTAATTCACTCTCTCCATCTACCCATCTATCTCAAAATTATAAACTGAACAAAAGTTGAGTTGTGTGACCAACACCTGTTATAATGTATCCAAAATACTAATGTAAAGAGTGAATCTATGTCTAATATAATACTAAAACAAACTCCATGAAGTCTAGAAACATCTAAGAATATCCTCACATCTTTTAGAGTCATATAATTCATACACACAGATGAGAAATGAGCTAATTTGGTCAACTTGTCAATAGTCACCATGATAGCATCATGGTGGTGTGAGGGCAAAGATAGACCAACAATGAAGTCCATTGAAATGGTATCCCATTACTACTTAAGAATATTGTGCGGATAAAGGAGTCCTACTAGATTTTGATGCTCGACTTTGACTCTTTAACACTCAATACATCGAGTCACAAAATATGCAATGTCTCATCATATCCTTGCCCAATGGTATAGCTATCTAAGGTTGGTGTGCATCTTCTTCACTCCTAGATATGATAAATAGGGTGGCCTATGTGCCTTTGATAGTATGATTGTATGAATATTTCTTATACTAGGTATGTAGATGCAACCTCTATGGCATAATAAACCATCAAACTCTCTAAGGTATATCCTGAAAACTTGCACTTAAGGGCCCTCTATGACTAGATGTCCTACTAGACCTCCATGTACCACTCATCCTCAAGTAAGTGTTACAGTATTTGGATCCTCAAACCTATATGCAAAGACATATATGACAACTCATGTCACCTCCTACTCAAGGCATCTTCTACAACATTCTCCTTCCCTTTGGTGTAGTGCACATCAGAGTCATACTCATATAGAAACTCCATCCAACGCCTTTGATGAGAATTTAGATTTAGCTAAGTGAATATGTACTAAAGGATAGATAGTGGTCTGAATAAAACTCAAAGTGATGACCTAAAAGAAAATTTCTCTAATGAACTAGAGAGTGAACTACTGTTGCCAACTTCAATTCATGAGTAGGGTATTTTAGATCATGGGTCTTGAGTTTTCATGACTCATACATGATCACTCTACCCTCCTACATAAGTACTACAACCAATCCATTAATTGAGGCATCAGTGCATACCATAAAATATTTTGATGCATCTAAGACTGCTAAGATAGGAGAACTGGGGAGATGCTCCTTGAGGATCTAGAAGGACCTCACACTGATCTATCCACTCAAATTCCTTCCCTTTATTTTAAAGAGAAGTAATAGGATGTGCAATCCTAGAGAAACCCTCAATAAAATAATGGCAATAACTTGCTAAACCCATAAAAATCTTGACCTCCATCACATTGGTGGTTTTGGCCAATCCATAATGGCCCTCATCTTTAATGGATCTATTGAGTTACCATCACCAAATATTATATGACCAAAATAATGAACCTCTATATGAAATAAGGTACACTCCAACAAGTTACCATATAACTGATGCTCTCTCAAACACTGTAGAACTTGTCACAAGTGTTCCTCATGCTCCTCCTTAGTCCATGAATATATCAGAATTTCATTGAGGAATTCTACCACAAACTAATCTAAGAAAGTATCAAATACTCTTTTCATGAGACTCATGAACATTGTAGGAATATTTTTCAATCTGAATGGTACCACTGTAAAGTCATAGTGACCATACCTAGTCCTAAAAGCAGTCTTATGAATATCTACTTTTGAAATTTGCAACTGATGATAACCAAAATTAAGGTCAATATTGGAGACCACTCTTTCTCCTTGCATCTGATCAAATAAATCATCTATCCTCGGTAGCAGGTAACAATTCTTAATCGTCACTTTGTTCATTTGTTTATAGTCTATACAAAGACAAAGGGTTTCATCCTTCTTAACAAGGATGATGGGAGTGCCCCAAGGTGAGACACTTGAATGGATATGTCCCTTATCTAGTAGTTCCTCTAATTAAATATTGAGCTCACTAGGCTCATTTTTAGTTATCCTATAGAGTTCCCAGGATATTGACTGAGCTCCTAGTATCAAATCTATGTAAAAATAATCCCTCGTCGTGGTGGAATACCTGATAACTCAAAAGGAAATACATCTATAAAATCCCCAAGAATAGGATGGTCATCCAATGATGTCTCTATCTTCTCCTCATTCAAATCACTGATAATAATGGAAAACATTTGACATCCCTTTTGTATACACTGCTTCAACCGCATAGTGAATATATTATGATGGGAAATGGGTCTTTGTACCCCTAGAATCACCAGTAACGTAATTTGATCATCTATTTACTCAATCATCTTTAGAAAAAAAATCTACCTTAGCTCAATGTGCATCAAGCTAGGCCATACCTAAAACTACTCCATACGATCCTAAAGGAGTAATACGAAGATCAACTAAAGTATTCAAGTATCCAACTCATAGTGGACAATGTTTAACTAGAATCTACAGACACATTAGTCCCTAAGGCTAACTCAACCTCCCACCTATCATCCTACCTAGATGCCACTAGCCTGCTACATTCCACTATAGAAGGGGATATAAATGAATTAGATTTCCTAGAATCAAATAAAATAGACTCATGAGTATTTCCTATCTTATCTGTGGCCTCAATAATTGTGACCCGATGCTCATCTTGGTGGTTCTCAACCCACATATACTATATGAAACTTCTTTTCATCTCCCACCATTTACTTAGAGCCTATTGCATGTTTCCCTTTAGCTGAAAAACCATGAGGATAATCTCTAGCTAAATTCCCTATTGTACCACACACAAAGCAATAACCTCTAGCCTAAAATTGAGATGATTGTGTCCTACTTAACTGATGTCCACTAGTCTTAGTAGATCTATTATATCCTCCATGAAAAGACTTGAGAATATGTTGGGGTAGCACTTTATGTCTAAGGATGTTGATTCCTACTGGGACACTATGATTGACATGGTCTAGATTGACCACCCTGAAATCCCTATTGAGGCCTAGTCCTCTATCTAAATTATTGTTGTTGAGATGGCCTAGACGGTCCTGTAGGGGATCTAAATTCTCTCTTAGAAGGAAGAGGAGGTCAATGGAAGCCATGTACCTGTGTGCTTGGATTACGGTTTTAAAACCTCTCTTGTGTGTCATGTTCTTTCCCCTTAATATCCTCTATAATGAGGGCCTTCTCCATAACAACCTAAAGGTTCTCTAGATCAACCATACGTGTAATGCCCCGCCACGCAACCCTAGAGGAAGTTTCAATTCGCTACAAAAGTGTACTAATTTTTGTTTATTAAAGTGCATTATACAAACATGTTCACCTATAATTGACAACCTCCCCTAAGGCTACGTAACCGAGATTACTTAATTCCCATTCACATACATCATCTAAATTACATTGCAATAAACATCTCAAGTAATGGCATACATCTAACATAAGTAAATACAAGATAGAATAGATTAACCATCACATAAATCCATTACATAATTCCATTACATAAACCATTACAAGATTACAATCCTCATTCCCAGAATGAGTAAAAATACATAAGTATAATAACTACAAGATCTACCTCATAACAACAAGAGGGGTAAATACAACTGATACAAGAAGAATTACAATAGAACAAGAAGAGAGTAACAATATCCGCAAGCTATCCAACTGGATGTCTCGCTTCCACGAACTGAAGAACAAAGGGGGACCCAACGGTTTTGGTGCATGTTCCACCCTACCTAGTGGTACCCGAAGGCCCACCCCCCATGCTAGGAGATAGTAAAAATACAACATGGACGATAATTCTACTACCTCTAACCAAAGGCTGACTAACAGAACAAACTGACTCAACCATACATATGCACAACATAAATCTAACACTAACATGGTAACATTGCTTCCAGACATAATAAAATCAAGTGTGCTAAAGATAACATATGCACAACATAAAAACAAAGTTATCCTAGATAGAGTGTCATCGCAAGGTGCATCATGAGATCTCCTCTGGGCATCCTTCATAGGCTCTGGTAATCCCGGTGACCTCAACTGAATCCCGACCCTCATACTCACTCAAGTAGGATCAACTACCTTTCGTATGGACAAGCTAGTTGATCTTGCCATTCCAGGCCTTCTCACTCACCCCAAGTCTGAACAAGCCCTTGTGTCTGCGAGTGAGGTTAATTTTATCTTGGTTAATGTGAATGCATCCTAGTAATCTAAGTACTTTACTTTAATTATCACTTCTTAAAATCACTTTCGAAGGTTACCCGCTTTACCTCTTTGGGCTCCGGCCCCTAACAAAAGCCACTCCTCTAATGGATAACTCGCTACTCAAACCTAGACTCCAAGGGTGACTCCAGTGTTACAGAACTGAATAACTCAGTCTCTCCTAATCTAGGAGACAACAAATAAAGAACCTCACTCCAACACTTGGAGGAAAATAACTCAAATAAATCTACCCAAGGAATAACGAATAACAACTAACATGGGAATGACCCACATACACTAGAAGAATTTACAATAATTACACAATTCATCCTTTCCCAAACAATCAATAACAAGGGAATTTAATTAACGAAAGAACACAAGCAAGGAAACATGCTATATTTGGATATATTAAATCCACATTCTTATCTGATACCTTTCAATAAATAGTCAATTACTTTAATCAGATAAATGATAAGCTGAAATAATTATCTTTACTTTTATATAGAAAGGATAATTCCAAATATTATAAAACAAGATATCAAATTTGCATTCAAATCAATAAACTCATGGAAGAAATATTTCTTTCAAAATTCCTAACTATCACATCTATTCCGTTCAAATTCACAAATTAAATATTAATTACAAACACTTAATCGTGCTCACATTTAAATATACATATACAAATTGACTATTATCTATATATATTTATTTTATACAACTCATCTTAACCCCAATTATCTAAACTCAATTTTATAATTTTGAAAAAAAAAATAGAATAACAAAAATAACTCATTAACTTAATCCCATATAAATATATTTATATATATATATTTATAATATCTACACAAAATAAATATTAATTAAATAACCCTGATACACAATATATATTTACATATTATATATTTACACACACATATATATATTCAATAAATATATATACATATATACTATACTTTATATAAATATACCATCTCTAATTTTCCTAACCAGGACAAAAAAATACAAATTACACAGACCTTAAAGGCTGCCGAAATTTCTTTTAAAGAAAAGAATTTAAATAATAAAAATAAAAATAAAACAAATTACAATGAAGATAGGTACGGTGAATGCCAGTACCGTCGGCTATCATACGCGCCGGTACACCTGCACAGTCACCGATTGTATAGTGTACAACAACGGAGGTACCCTGGGGAGGCCGCACCTCCCATGGGAAGTGCATCCCCCAAGTGGTGGGCGCACTACCCCATGGGCGGCACGTCCTCGAACCAAAGGAAAAAAAGTGGGGGGTTTGACCTCCCCCACCAATAAAACAATTTTTATATTTTTATATTTTTTAATTTTTATTTTTTTAAAACTTTTTTCCATATACATTTAGATTTTGCAAAATACACAGAATACAATTTTCTCCATTAATGAGGTTTTTGGAAAACTGTGCCGACGGTGACCTTTTTTCAACACATAAAAATTATTTAACTTTTAAACAATTAACATAGTAAATATATTTACATGTTTCATGTATTTATATTAATTCATATACAATACATATTATATAAATACATATATAATTATTTTCACAGAATATAAAAATTGGTAAAAAAAAGGAAAATAATTTTAAAAAAAACCCAGTATCATGAAATTGATGAATTTTGTAGAATTTCCTTCTAAATTCAAAAAGGTGTAAATTAAATTTCTTTTAACACTATTCAATAAATTTTACAAAAACAATTAAATATAGAATTTCAAACAATCTTGTTCTCATACAAAAGGTTTTCTACAAGGGTTGCTTTTCTTTTGAAGAACAGATCTAAACAATTAAAAAGGGTAAAACTTCATTCCAAAACCTAAGTGTTGAACACACAAATTGAGGTTTAATTTAACCCATGTTTCTTCAATTTCCCCCATTTATGGAATTTAAAGCTACAGTAAATTTAAATATTCGTCCCCAAATTTTAATGGATTAAATCTAGATTCAACAAAAAAATTTCAGTTTCACAAATGATAATAACAACAAATTTGCAAACAATATAATATGAGATGAATCAAACAAGACAAAACTTGGAATCCGAAGCTACAGATGAAGATGAAAATCTAGCGCAAGCTTTCTCCCAAGAATTCCTGCAATTTCTTCAAACGTGCACGGATCCAATCCAAGAACTTGATAATTGTAAACAAATTTTTCTTCAATCAACTCTACAATCCAAAATTGCTCCAAAACCTTCTTTGTGCCAGTTTTGCAAAAATTCCCCAAAAATTCTTCCCAAAATAAAAACCTTTCAAAACTCTCCTCCAAAATTGAAAACATGCATTCATATTAAAACTAAAATATCTAATCTAACCCTAATTCCTTTTGCATGCAAAGTGAAAATAGATATTTATTTCCTTTTCCCATTTTCGAAAACCTCAAATTGATTTCTAAATGCAATTTCACTTTTCTTTCAATTCTTTTAATTTAATTTAATTAAATTTAATGCAATAACTCAATTAATTAATTTTCATTATTTAATAATTAAATTCAACCTTTTCCAAGATTAATTTAATTAATTAAATAGATTAAAATTTAATTAATACAATTTCATAATCAACATATATACTTCATCTAAGCGTAGATTTCACTTAATATTAAAATAAACTCTACTTTCAACAATACAATAATTCTAACATAATGATTGAATAATAAAGCATCTTAATAAAATCATATAACATTAAACCAGGTAGACACGACTCACCAAACAGGACTAACGACACACTAAGGCTAGGGCGTAGACCTGACACATGTTATCTAGTCACTATCTCCTTTTTCAACTTAATCGTTGGATCGACACACTCAAACCTATGAAGCCAAGTGGAGTTGATGTCATGTACCTGCAACCTACAACCAAGTAAACAACATAATACATTATATCCAATATATAATACACACCGTGAAGAGGGAATCACGGATTCGCAAGGCGCTCACAAGCGAGTGATGCGAACCGTCCTCTTCACCAATACACTCATCCAAGACTGACATTACATCATAATCAGAAATCACGTAATACAATACCTCAAGCTAACTCTACTAACATCAATAATCCATAATGCATGTGAAACAATAATTAGATAATCCACATCACACAATAATCAATGTCGCTCAATAGTGGTGATCAAAACACAAACAACAAGGTGTGTCCAGTATAATAGTAGTTGCATCCAAAACATAGCATAAGCAAACACACAAAAAGCAAAACGGAGGGGTATTACAATACGTATGGGTCTTGATATCATTCAATCCCCAGATGAAATGATTGAGAAGAAGCTTTTGATCTTGGATATAGTCTGCATGCTAAACAAATCTAAGAATAACCTCTCATACTATGCTACTGATAGTCGCCTATGATAAAGGTCATTAAAATAATCAACATGATATTTCTGGAAGTGCTTAGACAAGTAGCATGATTTGAAACGCTCAAGGAAGATCTCCCGTGTAATGGTATTATTAGTAAGATGATACTTGTGCTCCTCCTAGTGCCACCTTGTAGAAGTTATGTCTCATAAAAAATGTATAGCTAATCGTGCTTTTAGATTGCTTGCATAGACACGTAATCTGTAGCACCTCTCAAGAATAAGAAGCTAAGATTTTGCCTCAACACCATTTGTGGTTCCCTCAAAATTTGGTGGATGTAAGCAAAATAAATCTTGAATATGATCACCTACATCTTGAGCTACTCTAGAATCAAATGGTACCTTTGGCTAAGGTACATATGGTGGAGGATCCAAGTGGACCGATCCTCTCTCTCCCTCGTCATACTACTCATCAGGAATAAGAGGGGGGTTCCTACTACACTCTATGTCAGAAGTGTGAGATGCTTGTGAGTTGTTCAAGTGTTGCCATTGATGTTAACCCCTTGTATGAAGATATTGTTGGAATTGTTGATGGTGAAGATGACACAAACAACGTTAAAATAGAATATTTCTACTCTATTTTTTCTGAAAAAGAAAGACAAGATATAGTAGCCTAACCCCCAAGGTCCTGGTAGTTGGTTGTCAACTGTTTGCTGTCACTCAATCGGTTAATGCAACTATAATATTCAAGGGGCCTGTGCTGGTAACAAAAGATTCAAGCAATGACTCATTTTACCGAACTCTTTTAGTAAAACAATGGGGTTTCAAATAAAAGAAAAAGATAGGACAAAGGGGTAAACCAGTGAGTATGAATCAAATTTATCTAGCATCTGGACATATACCTTCAACAATGAATGTTTCCTAATAGATCATAAAACCAAAGCATGACACAATCTATAGCATTAAATATACTATTGCATGCATCTAAGGTGCTTAATTTAATATCACTTTTCACTTATCACAACTATCTCCCAAATTTCAAAACATACATCCATTCATTGCTAAGCTCATAGCTCAACAGACTTTAATAACTTTAACTCAATGATAATCTAATAAGATAATCCTTAAATTTGATTCCTTCAAATGACTTTCATCACTCAAGAAACTCTTATGTTAAGCACAATCACTGCATACAGATAGATTATAACTTATCAGCCTTATCAAACAAACAATTTAATTCTAAATACCATATTTCAAGAAAACCTGTAATTCTATTAACTGTAAAAGATCAAATACAATGTATCTCTATAAAATCACTACAAAATTATATCTCCTAATCTTAGGTAAGCCAATTTTATTCTCAATTAGCTGACCCTTACAATATGATACCCATAGGGTATTTATAGATTATACAAAAAGTTTGAACTTCACTTCTATTTTAGGTTATCCACCTTTTTAGGAACAACAACTTTCTTGGAAACTCATATCGATTTGATCTTGAGTTCTTACATTCGACGTTCAATTTAACTGGAGAATAGAAAAATAGAAGAAAAATATGTCATGCGCCTCATCTGTCAGTGTTGCATGCAACATGCAAAGAAGAAGGAAATCATGCATGCAAGAGATTTATGCATGTGAAGCTGGATCTACAATGAACTCGTCATAACTGGTGAAGACTTGCTGTAATGTATCTATTTCTGGCCCATCGACCCAACTATCTTCAAATTTGATTCGATCCAATTCTGTTGCAGCAAACTCCCTCATACCTTTTACCTTTGTCAATTCTCTTTCAGCAACTTTTATTTCTTCTTTGATATCCATTAACCGATCCAACATCAAATCTCCATCATCATCTCCCTTCTGCATTAATCCTCTGAATCTTTCATCCCATTTCTCTTTTACTTGACCCAAAGACATGCCTTCTTTTGTAAATGCATTTATATCTATAATAACAATAATGACCACTTCCATCTCTTCCAATTGCTCAATCAAATTATTAATAGCCTCCTGGACCTCATCCTTATGTTTACACAAGAAGCTAGTTCTAAAACAGAGTATACGAGAGGTTTTTCCAATAAAATCTTTATTCTCCTCCTCAAGTATGGACTGTTCAAGAAGAGTAGCTAAAGGTAATGCATTAACCTTCTCCAATTTCTTATCGTATTCTTTATACTCTTCTTCTTGTTTCTCCAATGCTTCAATGTATTGATGTATCTCTTTTATTAACCCTTCTGTGTTCTTGTAGGCATCAAAACCTTCAACCAAAACCTCACCTACCTCCTTATTCAACTTGTTTACCCATCTGTCTACCATCTCCACTTTACCTCTTACTTGCACCAAATCATCTACCTCCTTTTTGCTTAAAAAAATAGGAGTCTCAATGGCCATTACCTATTGTGATCTTGGAGAGGAAACACTCTTCTAGAAGAAATGTAGTTGATCCAATTGAGCCTTAAGCTCATCCTTCTTTTGTTTATCCTTGATCATTCTTGATTTGGTTGTTGAAGCCACTACGTCAATCAAATTCATCTCCTGATTCCTAGTGGGCATTCCTAAGTTGACAGTACTCAACTGATAATATGTTAACTGCATGTCGCCTACCTCCTTTTCTGTCATTGGCATGGCACATTCAACAACAATCTCTCCTTTATCTGTGAGTCGGGTAGAATGTAGAATCTTGGCCTTCTTTTTAGGCCTCTCCTGCTCAATCCCTTTCATCATGTCCTCCCAATTGAGAGGTTGTGAAGGGGTTATTGCCCTCTTTTGCAAGTCCATTTTCAGCCATGTAGGAGCACTTGGAACAATAGTCATCATAGAGGAAGAGGGAGTAATAACTGTAGAAGGTGGCTGCATATTTACCTGGGACTGAGAGTCAACCCTTGCTTTCTCTTATTGTTCTTGCAGTATATGCATCTGCAAAAGCTTTTCAGCCTCTTCCCTATCCTTCTATTCTTGCCTTTTCCTATCTTCCTCTTCTTTCCTTAACCTCTCTTCCTCTTCTTTCCTTAACCTCTCTTCCTCCAACTGATTTCTCTCTACTTTTTCCTTTTCCAACCTTTCCTTTTCTAATTCTTCGTTCTCTATTCTTTCTCTTTCTAGAGCTTCCCTTTCTAATTTCTTTTTTTTCCAAAGCCTTTAGCCTTTCCTTTTCTAATCTTTCCACTTCCAAAGCCTTAAGTTTTTCTACCTTTGCTTCTTCTTCTTGCTGCTTCCTAACCAACTTTGCAATATCTTTCTCTTTTTGCAATCATACTACTTCTTCTTCCTTTTGGTGAGCTTCTTCTACAAGTTTCAACCTAGCAATCAAGATTTCTTTCTCCCTTCAGTTTCTTGCTTTCTCCTCCTCAAGATCATGGATCTTTTGTATCAACTCTAACTTATCATTCTCTTCCTTCATCTTGAGCTCTTGTTCTTGTTGCCTTCTTTGTTTTTCCACTTCATCAACTGCTGCCTATACTCTAACTTGTTTGGCTTTCAATTGTTGTTGGTGTAGTATAGCATCAACTTGTACCTTGGCTTCCATTTCCTTTTGTTTCTCCACTGCAGACCTTGCATCAGAATCTCTTTTCCCATCTTCAAACAGCTTCCATTGATCTTCATGTGTTAAAATCTGCTCAATATATTCTTCTGAAGGCATGTTCTCTTGCATATCTTTCTCTGACAGAGTCTCATCTGAATCTATCGCAACCTCCAGAATTTCCTCCTCCACTTCTTTTCCCTTTCCAGCTTCAACCATGCTATGAAGAGCTCCTTCTTGAATTTCTTTACTCCTTTTCCTTGTAATTGGGACTTGTGCAAATGATTCACCTAATGTAGGTGTCGAAACAGCAGACCCTACTCGAACATCCCCTTCTTGTGTTTCTTCTTCATCATCCACCACCTCAAGTTCTATCTCTTCGATGTCTGGAGGAAGGAACTCCAATGGCTCTTTGGGAGGTGTCTTTCTTTTGATCCTCCTGTATCCCTTACCCTTTTTAGGGGTTGGTTCTTGAGGAGCTTGAGTTTTTAACATTAACCACTGCACACTCCTATCCAATATTGTCCTACCAATCTTCTTAATATCAATTATTTCTTCAACATCCCAGTCAATTGGATCCAAGCTCTTGGTGCCAATGTTCAACGCTTCATAGGATGGATCCAATACAATTCCATCATCCACCAACGTGTCAGGAATGTTTTCTTTAACACCTAGCTCTGACATGAGTGCGACAGGCAATCTTTCATAGTTCTTCTTTCTCAAATCATACTCATCTTGCCGATCACTCCAAAAGTCTTCTAAAAAATTGAAATGTCTGGTAAATACCGAAGGAAACAAAGCATACATCTTACCCTTCGGATCAAAACACTTACGAGCTATGTATAATCCCAATTTCAACTGTATTAATTCATTACAAACCACCTTTGCTCCTATCAAGTGTCGACACCCATACTCGCCCAACTTCATGGGAAACTTATGACACCCGCTTTTATGTTTGATCCCAAACCGAGCATTAACTCCAAGAGCTTGATACACAAACTCCATTAGCACTATCCTATTATTGCAGCATCTTGGAAGCAAATGTGGATGGCCTTCAAACCAGCCAACCTGAAGTATGTAAATTTGGGGTACTGGATGTACCAAAATTCCCATTCAACAATGAATGCCATGGCTTCTTGACTTAACCGGTATCCTGCATCTCCATTCAATTGGTTGATGATCACATATAAAAATGCATCATTGACTCTTCTAAAATGAGTCTCAGCAACTTGAAGGGACAACTAATCATAGTGCTCCCATACCTTCTTCAGTCCATCCAAGGCTCCCATTATGCCCACTCTATTCAAGCCTGGGAAGATACCCAATCTGGATGTTGCATATACCACATAAGAAGTCATAAAGATACACTTAGTGTTTCTAATGTTAGTTAGCTGATCATGGATGGCATTTGACACAATCATTGGCCAATCAAACTGATAGTCACCTTGTAAGATTATTTGGATGAAAGGAAACATCCATTCCTTAAAGTGGAACATATCCCTCTTCCCAAATACCCTGGACAACATTAGTATTAAATATGATATTTCCTTCTTTAAATCTACCCTCTTAGGTTGGTGTGCAAGCTTGGATAGAGATTTATTTTCTATCTTCAGCCACTTTTTGTTCAAATGAGACCTATTGGAGTCCTTATACTTACTATATTTCTTGAAGGCCTCTGCCTCATCCAACTGCACCAAGCTCTTAGGATCTGGGATATTAAATAGACTTTGAAACATCTAAGGAGTAAGATCAATGATCGCCCTATTCTGTGAATCCATGCATAGTCTTGTAGCAGGATTGTAGGCACTCGCTACTGTTAAGATCAACTCTGGGCACTGGACTGATAAAGGGAACACAGTAATATGTGCCAAGCCGGAATCAACAATCCTTTGCGTCCTTCCTATTATATTTTCTCATTCTACAAAGGTTTCTCCATGTAACTCCTCAAAGTTGTACTAGCCTAAGTTCGTATCAGTGATGTCTGACCAGTCTGACTCCACCTTGCTCACCTTCACCACTGGACTCCTATGATTATACCTCAAGGTATAAGGCAGTTGTTCTGGTTTTAACTTCTTTGGTTTTGGTGCTGTCTTTGATGTTCCTGCAAGTTGGTTCCTTCGAGCAGCTTCCCCTGATGTTCCTGACATCTTTCAACTTTCCTACAAGCAAAACCTCTAATTAGATCTTTAGATATCACCACAAAACATGCTCTAATAGCCATACCTTTCATATATGCACCGAAGGCGGAACCAGATAGAAACACAATCTAAAACAGTTTATGTTTGCAACACTACCAGACTCGGAGCCAAAACCGACATGGATATTTTACTAACAATGAATGGGCTCGGAGTCCGAATCGGGAAGGTGATCAGAACCGGGATCGGAATGGAAAACGGATTTGGTTTTCTTTAAATGTTCATATTTTCATATTCTATTTCCGTTCCTCTTCCGCTTCCGACTAGGTCATCATTATTTTGACAGAAGACTTCTTTATTATACGTGGAGCTAGAAACGAGATGAAAATGGAATCGATACCTTTTGAAAAACAAAATTCTCAAGTTCAAGATCAATTTCGATCTCGTCTCCGCCTAGGTTGACCATGACGTCATCAAAGATTTTATTGATTTAACCTATAACTCCATATCTAAAACCAAGGTCATATTAGACGAAAAGAGGCTTTAAAAACACTATACTCATATGACCATGGGGAACGACTAAATCCTAGGGTATCATATTTTAATCATTTAAAAGTGATCACTGAAACACATGAAACCCTAATCTAACAAACACGATAAAACTAGGGCACGGATTTTAAACCTTGCCATTTTACCAGATTAAACGCGACAAAACCCTAAGTAAAAACGAGATTCAATTAACCCTAACTCACTGTAAACATATTAATCTATCTCACTGTAGATCCTTAATCCAACTAATACCTTTTAAAACCTAAATTTAATCTAACTTACTGCAAATCCAAAATAGCGCGACGCGATCATGACTAAAACGTGAAAGCGACCATGCCCTACAATACAAAGAACTAAAAAAAAAGCAAAAGAAAAGAAGAACATAACCAAGTAAAAAAAATAAAACAAGAACCTACCCACACTAATCATACTAAGAATCACAAATACGTTTAAAATTGAAATGATTTAGAGCACGAGCAGATACAACAAACACAACAATAAAAGAATGAAGAACAACAATGATAAGAAAACCCTGCTAACCTTTTGAATTGATTTGCAAATGATAAACTTCTTCTCTTTCGATCAATTCGTTGAAATGAACTCTATCGCTGCTCTTTCATGCTCCTTAATTTCTTAACGATGACAATAATGATTCGTTTAGTCCTTAATGAAGGTAAAAATGAGGATTTCTACCTACACGAGCATCTGTCATTAATGCATTAAAATGCAGTTAAGGTGGAGTTGGAACTGAAAGAGAACCAACACTTCACAACAATATGACTTCAATCAAAAAGTCAACGATCCAAAAACAGCGGGGGCGGAACTAAAATGGAAACAGTTTTGAAACTTTTAAGAAATTTCCAAACTTCATTCCAATTCTGATTCCGGGTTCGCCAACTAAACACAAAACAAAACCAAACACAAAAAGTAAAACAAAAGACCGACATAATAAAACTAAACAAAAAGACAGACTAAAACCAAAAGTCAAAATAGCGGAGGCAAGGGTGGAAGCAATTATGATTTTGTAATTTTCGCTAAAAGACCAAATTAACACCCACTCCGACTCCGGCTCCCGCTCCGCTGAAGACAAAACAAAAGACACCAATGAAAGACTGTTGGGATGGGAACCAAAACAAGTTTAAAAAGAACTTTCATAACCCGATTCAAATCCGGTTCTAGTTCCGACAGAGAAACCAAAGAAAAACAAAGTATTAGAAGCAAATGACTCCAAACATTGTTTCAAAAACAACTAAGTATAAAAACAACAAAGGGGGACCCATTTTGACCAAGGAAAAAGATGGGGTGGTTATGCAAGGCATAACAAATGGCAACTTGGCTAGAAAAATGGTTTACCCATTTTCAAGATACCCAAAGAAAATTTCAGTCACCCAAAAACTCCTTGACTTATAAACACTTTAACTTGAATAAGATCAGATATTTTTAGGATAAGTTTGAGCTGGAATCTCAGATGTATGTGCTCATGAGTTATTTCTTAATCTGAGTGTGTGCTTATATTGTGCATCATTCTTTGTAGATACTTTCTCTATTTGTGAACAACTATACCTACGATTCAAGCTACATAGGTTGAGTCTTTTAACTATCGTGTAGTAAAATCTTGGGTATTGCTCCACTACCAAACAGGTGTCCATAGCCCTGATGGAGATACCTCTAGTTCTCACAAAGCATTGCTCTACTGCTAGACAGGCATCCATAGCCCCGATAGAGATACTTGATTACCCACTTGATATTGAGCTTGCCTTTTCTTTTTTTCTTTTCATTCTCTTTTTTTTTTTACTTCACTTGTGGAAATTCTTTTATGCATATTTCTCAATACTTCAGACATAATGAATCTGAAACATGGGTTGAGAACTACTATGGATTTCATGATAGCTTTGGAATCAGATTTTTCACTTGAATCAAAGGTAGAGTCATTCTAAAACAGATAGGCATTTACTCATGTAGATGTTTTATCTAATTTGGTGGCAGATTTTTAATCACAATTCATGAGATATTCACAGTATATCTCTATCCTTAATAACTTTTACAACCCAAACTATAATGATTATAAAACATAAGTTTCAGAATGAAATCCTTTTCAATGATGATAATGAAAATACCTAAACCAATTTCTCTCCTAGTACCAATAGTATATTTTGAATAACAACCCCCTAACTTGAGATTGAACAAAATGAGAATCCCCAACGAAACAAGACAAAACAAAACAAACAAGCAAAACAAAGAAAGAAAACAAAAACTAAAACTAAAAAACCAAAACTAAAAACTAAAAACTAAAACCTAAATAGAAACTTAATTACATATAATACAGTATAGTACACTCTCTTCCAAAACATCAAACCTTCTATGCACCGAAATAGTGCTTGAGAAACTGACCATTAACTGGTAATGGAACAGGCTCTCCTATTAAGGTACTCAAATGAAAAGCATTATTGCCTAATATTTTTGCCACTTGATAAGGACCTAACCAAAGTCTATCAAACTTCTAGTGATCTCCCTTCTTTTCTCTAGCTTTATCCCATAATAACACCAGATTTGATATTCTAAAGGCTTTTATCTTGGCTCTTTTGTCAAACCAGCGTTTGACAACAACCTGATGTTTAGAGAATTGTTGCAGAGCAGCATCTCTTTTCTCTTCCATGTTTAACAAATTAAGTAGTCTAACCTCAATCCTATCAGCTTTATTATAAAAGTCCTGCATAAAATTCAGAATAGGTATTTGCAAATGAATGGGGAAGATTGGATCTTGGCCATAAACTAATTTAAAAGGTGAATTCCCTAGGGTTGCTTTGATTTTGGTTCGATCTTCCCATAAGGCAAATCTCAACTGGGTATGCCAGTCCCTAGGATTACTTTCTAACAACTTTTTTATAACTTCCAATAAATTCTTATTTGTGGACTCAGCCACTCCGTTTCCCTGAGGGTAATAATTGGAAGAATATTTTAACACAATCTTATGTTCATAGGCCCATGAAATAAACTCAGTAGAAGAAAAAGTAGGGCCATTATCACATACCAGAGCAAATGGAACTCCAAACCTGGTTGTGATGTTCTCTATCAGGAACTTGATGACCACCTCTGTGGTGCTATTCTTGCAAGATTGTGCCTCCATCCAACGTGTGCAGTAGTCTGTCACAGTCAAGATGAATTTATGACTTGCAGAAGAATTTGGATTAATCACACCTACAAAATCTAGTGCCCATTGAGCAAATGGCCTTACCTCATATACTGGTTGCAGGGGCATTGCAGGATTTCTTTCTCTAGATGCAAAAGTTTGGCATACATGAAAAGTCCTGCAATGTTGATGTGCATCTCTAAACACATAAGGCCAATAGTAACCTGACCTTAAAATTTGATGAGCCAAAGCATCAGCAGATCCATGTCCTATCCCGTGCCTTCCATGAAATTCAGAAATAACATGCTTTGCTTCTTGCTGATCCAAACAACATAGATAGATTCCTTGAAAATGCTTTCTATAGATTGATCCCCCTTTGAGCATGTAATGAACACTCTTCATCCTTAATGCTCTCCTTTGAGTAGCATTCATCCCTTTTGGACATTTATTATTGAGGAGGAAGAAGACTAAATATGTATACCAGGGATCCTTTGTGAATGATTGAACAGTGTACTGTTGACAAGTTATAGTTCTGTCCACTTTTTCCATTTCCTTTGACAAACCTTGGCCTCGAACAAGTTTCATTGGGTGAATCTCCAGGTCAAATTCTTATAAAATGGCCATCCATTTCCCTCTTCTTTCCCCTAATTCACTTTGCATTAGGAGAGACTTCACAGCTGGATTTGGGACTATGGCTATAACCTGACTTCAGATTATGTAATACCTGAACTTCTTCACTGCTCATACCAATGCAAAGGCTTGTTTTTCTAATGAGAAATACCTCACTTCTGCATTCTTAAATGGAGAGCTCATAAAAGCTATAGGTCTCTCCTCGTTTTCTTCTCTTCTCTGTGTTAAAACTGCTGCACATGAATGCTCAGAAGCAAAAGAATAAATGTAGAAGGGTTTTAAATAATCTAGGCTTGTTAGAATAGGTGCCTCAGATATAGATTGTTTAATATGCATGAAAGCAGATTTATCCTTTTCACTCCATTCAATCTTCGCATCCTTCTTCATCATTTCGTTAAGTGGTTTGACAATCTCTACAAACCCTGTTATAAATTTCCTAACAAAATTGATCCTTCCAAAAAAATACCTCATTTCCTTCTTGCTACTTGGCTTTGTCAATTTCAAAATGGCCTCCACTCAGTCAGGATCTATGGAAATCCCTTCCTCTGATATAATGTGACCTAGGAGCTTCCCTTCAGAAACTCCAAATACACATTTCTTTGGGTTGAGAGAGACACCATAACTGATACATTTTTTAGCACCTTTTCCAATTCAGTAGCATGATCTTCTCTATTCTTAGAGAATATTGTCAAATCATCAACATAGATGATTATACATTTCCCTATCAGATCCTTAAAAGCTACATCCATCGCTCTTTGAAAAGTAGCACTAGAATTGATGAGACCAAAAGGCATTCTTCTATAGGCAAATGTGCCCCATTTTGTAGTGAAAGTCATTTTCATCCTATCCTCATGACTTACCAGGACCTGATTGTATCCTGAATATCCATCCAAGGAATACATCATCTGAGATCCATTAACTTTTTGCAATACTTCATCAAAGGAAGGTAATGGATAGTTGTCCTTCTTAAAGGCCTTGTTTAAATTTTTGAAATCCACACATAATCTAATTTCCCCATTCTTCTTCCTTACAGGAACCAGATTAGCCACCCAAGTAGAGTGTCTAACTGGAAAGATTATTCTTGCAGCCAAAAGCTTTTGTACTTCTCTCTGAATTAGAGGCTCAATTAATGCATTGAACGGGCGTTGCTTTTGGCGAAACGACCTAGCTTCTGACTTGAGAGGAATTGTATGTGTGATCACAGATGTATCAAAAGTTTTCAAATCATCATAGCTCCAAGCTATCGCTTCAATATTCTACTTCAAGACCTTGATTATCTCATCCTTTATTTCCTGAGGACAGGTCTTCCCTATAAGAACGTTTCTCTCAGGGCCTGATTGAGTCAAATTAACTGATTCATACTTACCTCCCTCACTCTTTTATAGGCATTGCTTGATAAGCTTATGGATCTAAATCAAATATTCTTTCTAGTGCTATCATCCCTTTTGGGATGTTATTGCTCTTTAAATCCAATATCTCTTCCGGATTGTCACTTTCTGGATTCCAATCTCCCTGATCTCTGTCAGATTCATCAATTATTTGTCCCTCAAAAACATCAGAATTTGTCAAAAAGGCCAATATATGTTGATCATCATTAAATACCTGAAAATGTCTGACATTATCAGGAATAGCTGGGACTAAAATCAACTCCACTGAAAACCTCTTAAGGTTAGAGTCTTGCATGGGCTCTAATGTACTAGCAGCAATAGCAAGAGCATCTGCAATTTGGTTAGCTTCCCTTGGGATGAGAGTAATCCCAAAGGCATCAAAATCTTCTATTAAATTCCAAACCCTGTTTCTATATGCAACCAATCTTTTGTTATGGCATGTGTATTGACTATGTACCTGTTTCACAATCACCTCAAAATCTCCCATCACTGTAAGAGTAGTTACCTTCTTCTTATGAGCAAACATAAGCCCTCTTGCAAGTGCCTCGTATTCAGCCACATTGTTAGTGCAACCAAACTGCAATCTGTAAGAAGCAAAGTAAGTCTTCCCTTTCGGGTTAGTTAGTTCAATCCCTGCTCCACTTCCCGCTTTAGATTTAGAACCATCAAATTTAAGAGTCCATAACTGGTCTTTGGCTGGGAGCTCTTTCTTTTTAGAAGTAACAGGGGATGACTCACCTAAAATGTGTGGTGGCTCAGACTTTTGCTTCTTGTCAAAATTTAACTTGGGACAAAGTTCAGCTGAAGATTTTTCTATGTTCTCAATTTGTTCAACAACTACTTCCTGAACACCCTCTTGGGTTAAGTTGCAATCAAAATCATTTCTTATCAATGCCTTAGGTATGGGAAAAGTATCTGGGGTAGGAGTCTTAAATAGGAACTGGGATACCTTAATCTCCCCTTTAGTTTTAGAACAAACAACCTCAATCTATTCTTTTGGTGAAATACCTTCCTGTTGAGAAAGACTAGCCCTTATAAGAATAGTTGCATCCTTAATTTGGAAAGAAAACTCATTGGTGGGATTCTGGGCTTGTTTCTCTTGACACACCTATTGAGGCTGATCTATATGACTTAGAATATCTATGCATGACTGACATGTCAACTCCGAATGGTTGTGATAGTGAATCCTACACCAGTTAGGAAGCAACAAACTACTCAAATCAGTTTCTGCTCCTAAAACCAGCTTATCCTGTTGCAATTTCCTTATTAAAACCTACTGGTTGATGCAGATCATGGGATCGCTATGATCTAAGGGTAATGTATCATCGGAACTAACTACAGAGAAAGTAAGAACTTCCTCTTTTTTGTAAACACCTATTTCAGTTTCAAAAAATGCTACTTCATTTGAAGCATCATATTCTATGATCGTGTGTTTGAGCCTAGGTTCACTTTCAATTCTTATCTAGGTTGCAATCCCTTTCCATGGTAACCACATGTGCGAGAAATCCAAGGATAGATATCCACCTATACTCTTCATTAGCTCTCGACTTAAAAGCATACCATATGTTTCTGGGATATCATCTACTTGGATATCTATGTAGGTTTGGATCCTTAGATCTGATCCAACCTGTACATGCATGTTTTTCAATTCACCTACAACATTGAATTTGGTTTTATCCAATTGAATCACCTTTTTATTGGTTGGGATAGGACTTAATCCTAACCTTTTACAAATTGAAAAAGGCATGACATTCCCTGATGCTCCAGAATCTAATAAACAATTATGTAGGTTCTTTCCAAAGATTCTCAAACTTAACAAGAAAGGTGGGGTACTGGTCTTACCTTTATACATAGCTGCATTTGTCTCCTTTGTGGGAGTCACTTTACCTTTCCCTTTCAAGCGATTTGTCTCCTCCAAAGCTTTTAATACCACCTCCCGTTGGACTGGGCACCACTTCATGATGTCAAAGAAAGACAGTGATGTCTGTTGCCTTTGTAATTCTGCAATGAAATCAAACTCTAAATAATTCCTAACTTGATATTTAGGAAAAGGAGGCGGATTACCTATATTCTGAGAATCAAAAGGTCCCTTTGGTGGGGGTGGATTGTTATCTACATTTTGATTTGGTGGAACCATGTTGTCTGGGGGTGCAGATGTAGTGAATTACCCTTTATTCTGATTCCTAAGAAAGTGGGCACCCTTGGATTGGAAAGCTTGAGCATCATAGACATCTTCCTCTGGCTCGTTATCTCCTTGCATAGGAAACTAATACTTTTCTTCAATGGTTTCATAAGTCATGGCAGTGCTGACTGACCCATTATCTTAATTGGAATTTCCTGCTAAAGGATGGGAATCAGCCTGTGCAATTTTCACATTTTTTTCCATTTTTGGGCAATTGACCTCAGAATGTGCTGCTATATCATGTAGCTTGTAGCAATTAGTCATAAAATTTAAACCAGCAATATTAGTATTATGTGGCCTTTCCTCACCTGTTTGATAATTATGGGAAACTCCCCCGTTGTTAGGCCTAGTATTCCACTGCCTGTTATTATTGTTTTTGTTGTTGTTATTAAACCTCTGATTGTATCCTCTATTCTGATTTTGATAATTTTGGTTTGAGGAGTTCTGACTCTGGAAGTTCCTATTGGTGTTCTGATTAGAGTAATTACCCTGATAGTTATAACCTCCCTGATTGTTGTAATTCTAGTTTTGGTTATTGGGAGGAGGATTTTGCCTAAGCTGTGCCATGTCATTTGACATCTGAGAGAGAGTCTTCTTGAGAGTCTCTAACTCACTTATGAGTTGAAAAATTTGTTCATTCCGCACATTTTGGACGATGGTTGGGGAATGGACATGGGTTGATCCTCCCCCTTATTGAGGTTGATTCTGAGGTTGATGTTGAGGTTGATGGGAGTGATCTTGCATGCCATTGCCAAAGAAAGGCATAGTAGGTGGAGCTTGTAACTCAAATGCAGGTCCATATTGGGAATAAGACATCCCAGGGACAATATTGTATAATGGTGGATTAGGCATCTGATAATTCATTGGAGGAAGAGTTGCTCCTAACCCTCCAGCCTACAGACTTATCTGTTGTTGTAATTTGATAGCTAAATGATAAATCTTAGATAGTGAGTCAATCTTAGCAAGTTGATAAGTTCTTTGCAAGAAAAATCCAATCAAAGGATCAACAGCTCTCAGATACGCCTGTATGGCCATGGATTCCAGCACTAAGTAAGACTCTTGTAGCCTACGATACATCCTTTGGAACCTAGTGTTGAACAAGGACAATGGTTCATGATGTTCCTTTCTTATGGAAAATTGGTGATATAATATGGTAGGGTCTACATAAACCCTAAACTGATTAATAAAAACATTCTCTAAATCTGTCCAACCTAGGATAGATCCTTGGGGTAGATTTAGATACCAATTATATACCATATCTCCTAAACAGTAGGGAAACAATCTACATGCCACATCTTGATGAGCAACTTGAGCTCATGTACAAGCATCTTTGAATGCTCGTATGTGTTCCTCAGCACTTCTCAATTCACCATGCATGTATTTAGGATAGAACTTCTCTGGGTTCTTTGGTAAATCATGGAATCCCCCAAGAATAGTCCCTAACAGAGAGGGATTATTCACAAAATAAGCCATTGGTGGGATTGGTTGGGCAGGTATAGGCTAAATTGGTGGTGATACAGGCCTAATTGGAGGTGGTGATGTAGGTTGAATTGGTGATGGCATAGGTGGATTTGGTGGAAATCCAGGTGGAGTGAGTGGTGGTGGTAATGTAGGTATCAAAACCCTACGAGCATGAGGTCTAGGTCTTACCGGGGTTTGTAATTCTTGTAAAGGTTTAGGGTCAGTAGAGGATCTCAAAATCCTTCCATATCTCTTCGGTGAGAAAGACACTATGCCAGCCAGCTTGTCCTTTTAGGCCCTCCTTCTAGCACTAATTTATTTTGATGGTCAAGATGACACAAACAACATTAAAATAAAATATTTCTACTCTATTTCTCTTGAAAAAGAAAGACAAGATATAGTAGCCTAACCCCCAAGGTCTTGGTAGTTGGTTCTCAACTATTTGGTGTCACTCAATCAGTTCATGCAACTATAATATTCAAGGGACCTGTCCTGGTAACAAAAGATTCAAGAAATGACTCATTTTATCGAACTCTTTTAGTAAATCAATGGGGTTTCAAATAAAAGAAAAAGATAGGACAAAGGGGTAAACCAGTGAGTATGGATCAAATTTATCAAGCATCTGGACATATACCTTCAACAATGAATGTTTCCTAACAGATCATAAAACCAAAGCATGACACAATCTATACCATAAACTATACTATTGCATGCATCTAAGGTGCTTAATTTAATATAACTTTTTGCTTATCACAACTATCTCCCAAATTTCAAAACATACATCCATTCATTGCTAAGCTCATAGATCAATAGACTTTAATAAATTTAACTCAATGATAATCTAATAAGATAATCCTTAAATTTGATTCCTTCAAATGACTTTCATCACTCAAGAAACTCTTATGTTAAGCACAATCACTGCATACAAATAGATTATAACTTATCAGCCTTATTAAACAAACAATTTAATTCTAAATACCATATTTCGAGAAAACCTATAATTCTATTAACTGTAAAAGATCAAATACAATGTATCTCTATAAAATCACTACAAAATTCTATCTCCTAATCTTAGGTAAGCCAATTCTATTCTCAATTAGCCGACCCTTACAATATGATAACCACAGGGTATTTATAGATTATAATAAAAAGTTCGAACTTCACTTCAATTTTAGGTTATCCACCTTTTTAGGAACAACAACTTTCTTGGAAACTCATATCAATTTGATCTTGAGTTCTTACATTCGACGTTCAGTTTAACTGGAGAATAGAAAAATAGAAGAAAAATATGTCATGCGCCTCATCTGTCAGTGCTACATGCAACATGCAAAGAAGAAGGAAATCATGCATGCAAGATATTTATGCATGTGAAGCTGGGTCTGCAATGAACTCATCATAACTGGTGAAAACTTGCTGTAATGTATCTATTTCTGGCCCATCGACCTAGCTATCTTCAAATTTGATTTGATCCAATTCTGTTGCAGCCAACTCCCTCATACCTTTTACCTCTGTCAATTCTCTTCCAGCAACTTTTATTTCTTCTTTGATATCCATTAATTGATCCAACATCAAATCTCCATCATCATCTCCCTTCTGCATTAGTCCTCTGAATCCTTCATCCCATTTCTCTTTTACTTCACCCAAAGACATGCCTTCTTTTGTAAATGCATTTATATCTATAATAATAGCAATGACCGCTTCCATCTCTTCCAATTGCTCAATCAAATTATTAACAGCCTCCTGGACCTCATCCTTATGTTTACACAAGAAGCTAGTTCTAAAACAGAGTATACGAGAGATTTTTCCAATAAAATCTTTATTCTCCTCCTCAAGTATGGATTGTTCAAGAAGAGTAGCTAAAGGTAATGCATTAACCTTCTCCAATTTCTTATCGTATTCTTTATACTCTTCTTCTTCTTTCTCCAATGTATTGATGCATCTCTTTTATTAACCCTTATGTGTTCTTGTAGTCATCAAAACCTTCAACCAAAACCTCACCTACCTCCTTATTCAACTTGTCTACCCATCTATCTACCATCTCCACTTTACCTCTTACCTGCACCAAATCATCTACCTCCTTTTTGCTTAACAAAATAGGAGTCTCAATGGCTGTTACCTGTTGTGATCTTGGAGAGGAAACACTCTTCAAGAATGAATGTAGTTGATCCAATTGAGCCTTAAGCTCATCCTTCTTTTGTTTATCCTTGATCGTTCTTAATTTGGTTGTTGAAGCCACTACATCAATCAAATTCATCTGCTGATTCCTAGTGAGCCTTCCTAAGTTGACAGTACTCAACTAGTAATCTATTAACTACATGTCCCCTACCTCCTTTTTTGTCATTGGCATGGCACTTTCAGCAACAATCTCTCCTTTATCTGTGAGTCGGGTAGAATGTGGAATCTTGGCCTTCTTTTTAGGCCTCTCCTGCTCAATCCCTTTCATCATGTCCTCCCAATTGAGAGGTTGTGAAGGGGTTACTACCCTCTTCTATAAGTCCAGTTTTAGCCATGTAAGAGCACTTGGAGCAGTAGTCATCATAGAGGAAGAGGGAGTAATAACTATAGAAGGTGGCTGCATATTTACCTGGGATTGAGAGTCAACCCTTGCTTTCTCTTGTTGTTCTTGCAGTATATACATCTACACAAGCTTTTCAGCCTCTTCCCTATCCTTCTGTTCTTGCCTTTTCCTATCTTCCTCTTCTTTCCTTAACCTCTCTTCCTCCAACTGATTTCTCTCTACTTTTTCCTTTTCCAACCTTTCCTTTTCTAATTCTTCCTTCTCTATTCTTTCTCTTTCTAGAGCTTCCCTTTCTAATTTCTCTTTTTCTAAAGCCTTTAGCCTTTCCTTTTCTAATCTTTCCACTTCCAAAGCCTTAAGTTTTTCTACCTTTGCTTCTTCTTCTTGCTACTTCCTAACCAGCTCTACAGTATCTTTCTCTTTTTGCAATCGTACTACTTCTTCTTCCTTTTGGCGAGCTTCTTCTACAAGTTTCAACCTAGCAATCAAGATTTCTTTCTCCTTTTGGTTTCTTGCTTTCTCCTCCTCAAGATCATGGATCTTTTGTATCAACTCTAACTTATCATTCTCTTCCTTCATCTTGAGCTCTTGTTCTTGTTGCCTTCTTTGTTTTTCCACTTCATCAACTGCTGCCTTTTCTTTAACTTGTTTGGCTTTCAATTGTTGCTGGTGCAGTATAGCATCAGCTTGTACCTTGGCTTCCATTTCCTTTTGTTTCTCCACTGCAGCCCTTACATCAGAATCTCTTTTCCCATCTTCAAACAGCTTCCATTGACCTTCATGTGTTAAAATCTTCTCAATATATTCCTCTGAAGGCATGTTCTCTTGCATATCTTTCTCTGACAGAGTCTCATCTGAATCTATCTCAACCTCCAAAATTTTCTCCTCCACTTCTTTCCCTTTCCAGCTTCAGCCATGCTATGAAGAGCTCCTTCTTGAATTTCTTTACTCCTTTTCCTTGTAATTGGGAATTGTGCAGATGATTCACGTAATGTAGGTGTTGAAACAACAGACCCTACTAGAACATCCCCTTCTTGTGTTTCTTCTTCATCATCCACCACCTCAAGTTCTATCTCTTCGATGTCTGGAGGAAGGAACTCCAATGGCTCTTTGGGAGGTGTCTTTCTTTTGATCCTCCTGTATCCCTTACCCTTTTTAGGGGTTGGTTCTTGAGGAGCTTGAGTTTTTAACATTAACCACTGCACACTCCTATCCAATATTATCCTTCCAATCTTCTTAATATCAATTGTTTCTTCAACATCCCAGTCAATTGGATCCAGGCTCTTGGTGCCAATGTTCAATGCTTCATAGGATGGATCCAATACAATTCCATCATCCACCAACGTGTCAAGAATGTTTTCTTTAACACCTAGCTCTGACATGAGTGCAATAGGCAATCTTTCATAGTTCTTCTTTCTCAAATCATACTCATCCTGCCAATCACTCCAAAAGTCTTCTAACAAATTGAAATGTCTAGTAAATAGCAAAGGAAACAAAGTATACATCTTACCCTTTGGGTCAAAACACTTACGAGCTATGTATAATCCCAATTTCAACTGTATTAATTCATTCCAAACCACCTTTGCTCCTACCAAGTGTTGACATCCATACTCACCCAGCTTCATGGGAAACTTATGACACCCGCTTTTATGTTTGATCCCAAACCGAGCATTAACTCCAAGAGCTTGATACACAAACTCTATTAGCACTATCCTATTATTGCAGCATCTTGGAAGCAAATGTGGATGGCCTTCAAACCATCCAACCTGAAGTATGTAAATTTGGGCTACTGGATGTACCAACATCCCCATTCAGTAATGAATGCCATGGCTTCTTGACTTAACCGGTATCCTGCATCTCCATTCAATTGGTTGATGATCACATATAAAAATGCATCATTGACTCTTCTGAAATGAGTCTCAGCAACTTGAAGGGACAATTGATCATAGTGCTCCCATAACTTCTTCTATCCATCCAAGGCTCCTGTTATGCCCACTCTGTTCAAGCCTGGGAAGATACCTAATCTGGTTGCTGCATATACCACATAAGAAGTCATAAAGAAACACTTAGTGTTTCTAATGTTAGTTAGCTGATCATGGATGGCATTTGACACAATCATTGGCCAATCAAACTGATAGTCGCCCTGTAAGATTATTTGGATGAAAGGAAACATCCATTCCTTGAAGTGGAACGTATCCCTCTTCCCAAATACCATGGACAACATTAGTATTAAATCTAATATTTCCGTTTGGAAATGTACCCTCTTAGGTTGGTGTGCAAGCTTAGATAGAGATTTCTTTTGTCTTCAGCCACTTTTTGTTCAAATGAGACCTATTGGAGTCCTTATACTTACTACGTTTCTCCAAGGCCTCTACGTCATCCAACTGCACCAAGCTCTTATGATCTGGGACATTAAATAAACTTTGAAACATCTGAGGAGTAAGATCAATGATCACCCTATTCTATGAATCAATGCATAGTCTTGTAGCAGGATTGTATGCACTCACTACTGTTAAGATCAACTCTGGGCACTGGACTGATAAAGGGAACACAGTAATATGTGCCAAGCCGGAATCAACAATCCTTTGCATCCTTCCTATTATATTTTCTCATTCTACAAAGGTTTCTCCATGTAACTCCTCAAAGTTGTACTGGCCTAAGTTCGTATCAGTGATGTCTGACCAGTCTGACTCCACCTTGCTCACCTTCACCACCGAACTCCTATGATTATACCTCAAGGTATAAGGCAATTGTTCTGGTTTTAACTTCTTTGGTTTTGGTGTTGCCTTTGATGTTCCTGCAGGTTGGTTCCTTCGAGTAGCTTCCCCTGATGTTCCTGACATCTTTCAACTTTCCTATAAGCAAAACCTCTAATTAGATCTTTAGATATCACCAGAAAACATGCTCTGAAAGCCATACCTTTCATATATGCACCGGAGGCAGAACCAGACATAAACACAATCTAAAACAGTTTCTGTTTGCAACACTGCCTGACTTGGAGCCAAAACCGACATGGATATTTTACTAACAATGAACGAGCTCAGAGTCGGAATCGGGAAGGTGATTGGAACCAGGATCGAAATGGAAAATGGATTTGGTTTTCTTCAAATTTTCATTTTTTCATATTCTATTTCCGTTCCTCTTCCTCTTTCGACTAGGTCATCGTTATTTTGATAGAAGACTTCTTTATTAACGCGGAGCTGGAAACGGGATGAAAATGGAATCGATACCTTTTGAAAAACAACATTCTCAAGTTCAAGATCGATTCCGATCCAGTCTCCGCCTAGGTTGACCATGATGTCATCAAAGATGTTATCGATTTAACCTATAAATCCATGTCTAAAACCAAGGTCGTATTAGATGAAAAGAGGCTTTAAAAACACTATACTCATATGACCATGGGGAATGACTGAATCCTAGGGTATCATATTTTAATCATTTAAAAGTGATCACTGAAACACACAAAACCCTAATCTAACAAACACGATAAAACTAGGGCATGGATTTTAAACCTTGCCATTTTACCAGATTGAATGTGACAAAACCCTAAGTAAAAATGAGATTCAATTAACCCTAACTCACTGTAAACATATTAATCTACCTCATTGTAGATCCTTAATCCAACTAATACCTTTTAAAACCTAAATTTAATCTAACTTACTGCAAATCCAAAATAGCACGTTGCGATCACGACTAAAACATGAAAGTAACTGTGCCCTACAATACAAAGAACTAAAAACAAAAGCAAATGAAAAGAACATAACCAAGTAAACAAAATAAAATAAGAACCTACCCGCACTAATCATACTAAGAATCACGAATTCATTTAAAAGAGAAATGATTTAGAGCACGAGCAGATACAACAAACGTAGCAATAAAAGAACGAAGAACAACGATGATAAGAAAACCCTACCTCAAATGCAACAGAACCCTGCTAACCTTCTGAATTGATTTGCAAACGATAACCTTCTTCTCTTTTGATCAATTTGCTGAAATGAACTTCACCGCTGCTCTTTCGTGCTTCTTAATTTCTTAATGATGACAATAATGATTCGTTTAGTCCTTAATGAACGTAAAAATGAGGATTTCTACCTACATGAGTAGCTGTCATTAATGCATTAAAACACAGTTAAGGCAGAGTCAAAACTGAAAGAGAACCAACACTTCACAATAGTGCGACTTTAGTCAAAAAGTCAACGATCCAAAAATAGCGGGGGCGGAACTAAAATGGAAACTGTTTTGAAACTTTTAAGAAATTTCCAAACTTCATTCCAATTCTGGTTCCAGGTCTGCCAGCTAAACACAAAACAAAACCAAACACAAAAAGTAAAACAAAAGACCGACATAATAAAACTAAACAAAAATACATAGACTAAAACCAAAAGTCAAAATAGCGGAGGCGGGGGCGGAAGCAATTATGATTTTGCAATTTTTGCTAAAACACCAACTTAACACCCACTCCGGCTCTGGCTCCGCTGAAGACAAAACAAAAGACACCAACGAAAGACTGTCGGGATGGGAACCAAAACAAGTTTAAAAAGAACTTTCATAACCCGATTCAGATCCAGTTCCGGTTCCAATAGAGAAACCAAAGAAAAACAAAGTATTACAAGCAAATGACTCCAAACTTTTTTTCAAAAACAACTAAGTATAAAAACAACAAAGGGGGACCCATTTTGACCAAGGAAAAGATGGGGTGGTTATGCAAGGCATAAAATGAATGATGTTGGTTTTGACGATGTCAACCCCTATCATTGGAGTTGTTGGAAGCCTGGAGTTGTTGGTGTTGATGTCAACACAATGCTGGTGTTGTCATTGATGTCTTACTTCAGTATAGTTGCAAAATTTATGTTTGGAGAGATGTTTTGATGTGATATAGTTGATGAGAGGTATTACAAATGTTTTATATGTGTTGTAGAGATTTTAGTAGTGTTGTTGAGATGTTAGTAGTGTTGTTGATATGTTAGTAGTGTTGTTGATGCAGTTGGTTCACTTGGTTTCCAAGTGATTTTGAGAAAAATGATACATAAAAGAGAGCTCAATGTGATAGAATGGTGTTTGGTGTTTTGTTTGCATTTCTTAATGTTTAAAGATCTGCATGTGTGGTTTGAATATGATGGTTAGAGTTTTTTTATATTTTTTGTATCCAGAGTTTTAGGTTCAAGATGGTTTTGCAGTGGAAGTTATGTTTGACAATATGTTTGTCTAGTGAAACAATGTGTCTAGGAGAAATATGTTTGCTCTACATTTCTTTGAAGTGAAGGTTCTTGTCTTGTGGATTTGGGAACATACTTATATTCTTTGTATATACCTTTTCCTTGAAGTTTCATGTGTTGTGGTGTTTTTCAAGGTTGTTCCATGTGCTGGATGTTTGTGCTAGTGTGTCTGGTTACACAGAATGATGGTTTTCTCAGTTTCAAATGGTTGTGGCAAAGTTCTAGAATATTTTGATGATGCTATAATTTTTTGAGATGTTATATGGATATTGTGGAGTGTTTTTATGTGATATGTGAAGTTTTTTTTAGACCTAGTTAAGCATGAAATTAATTATTAAGAGTGTTAATATAGGTTTGACCGGCTTGGTGTGTTAGTGCTAATTATGGAGGATGATTACTATTTGTGAAAGTGTTGAGAAGCATGTAAATGTAGATTTGGGTCCTAGATAAGTTGTGGCATGGTCTGCCTTCAATGAAATTTACACTATGGAAGTGTTTGGTGTCAACCTATTTTGTAATTGCACATTTGAGGTACATAGTCAACCTTGGAGAATATTTTCAACGTTGTGGATGGTTTATAAGAAAGGTAAATCATTGGAGATAAGTGTGGATCTGTAAAAGGTGTGTGAAAGATATGAAATTGATCATGTGTGGTGATTTGAGTGCGAGCTTTAATGTCTATGACTCTTAGATGTAGTGAGAAAAAGGTGTCTACATTTTAGTTTGTTGAATGAGTTTTTTTTAATTTAGTGGAATTGTACCTTTGACATAAGAGATATGCATTATTAGTAGTTCAATTGGTAGTGATCCAACCCTTCTTATATCTTCTTTATTCTAGATAGTGAGTCCTTTGGTAGTGAGCTCTTCTTTCTTTTATACAGTGAGCCCTTTGACAATGCGCCTATTATATTTGGTGTTGCTATTATTTTATATTGTGAGCTAATCCTCGTCATTTTTTTTCCTTCTCAGGTTTTCCACATAAATATGGTGTTCCATTGTGCATGGTGTTTTTATGTTTTGTTGTTTCACTTGTTTACTTTCATGCTAAATTTTATTAAGGGTTTAAGGGCTAATAAAGATCTGAATATTAATGAGGATTTTGATGTTTTAATGTACAACTTATTCACTCCCCCTCTCAATTATCTTCTACATCTAACAATTAGTATCAGAGTAAGGTTCCTTGAAAGAAGCTTAATTGCTTGAGATAGATCCAAATGTCGCATAAGAATGAGGATCCGTTATTTTAGGGTTCTTCATTTATTCTAGAAAACCAGGATGGAAGGTTTCCTTGTTTCCCCATGGTTTGGAGTTTGGAAGTAAAATGAAGATGGATATACCATACCCACTAATGGTCTGACAACTAATTATGAGATGAATGCATATGAGAACAATGGAAAAGAAAGGAATTCTCTCTTAAGTGGTCTTTTTGTTTTAGAACTTGTGAAGGTTATGGGATAAAAATCTATTAAAGAAATATAGAAGAAGCTATAAAGTATCTATGAAGGAGATGATAAGGTCAACAAAACAAAGATGCAGAATTTGAAGACTAAGTTTAAAACCCTAAGGATGTTAGAGGATGAAGATATTGCAGGCTACATGCATAGAGTGGATGAAGTTGTCAATTCCATCAATGGAATTGGTGGAAAATAACATGAAGATGGGGTGATAAAGAAGGTACTAAGAACTCTTCCTAAATATTATAGTCCTAAAGTTTTTGCCATCAAGGAAGTTTAGGATTTAGATCATTATTCTAGAGATCAATTGTTGGGTACTTTAACTAATTTTGAATTGAGAGAGTTTAGTCAAAATGATTCAAGAAAAGAGACTACTTTTAAAGCTAGAAAAATAAAGAAGGATGATGGATCAGATCTAGATGATCTTTACGAGATAGAAGCAATTTTTTTAGAAGATTGAAAAAGGGGACTAGAAAATGTAGAGGTAAGCTTCCTTTCAAATGTTTCAATTGTGGAAAGATAGGTCATTATGCTTCAAGATGTCTAGGAAAAGTTTAAAACGAGAAATATAAGGATAATAAAGAAATTTGTTAAGACAAGTTACTATGTTAAAGAAGATCCTAGCATATCCGATGATGAATTTGAATACTTAGATGATGAAAATGATGAATTCCTGTTGATGGCTCTGAATGTTGGAAAACAATTCTTCTGATTTTGAATGATGAATGAAGCAAATTTTCCTAGAAATAGGTCACAACATGAAAGGTACTATGGTGACTTTTTTTCATGCTAGAGAAGAGAAAAATCATTGGTTAATTGATAGCAGATTCTCAAATCATATGATAGGTGATAAGAGTAATTTTATTAAACTTGAAAAGTTTGAAGATGGTCTTGTTAAGTTTGGTGATGATACATCTACTAAGATATGCATAAAAGGTTCAATTAGTTTTGATGGAAAGAATAATAGGGATGATGTTCTTTATGTCAAGGTTCTCCAACATAATATTTTGAGTGTAGGATAGATGTGTAACAAAGTATATAATCTTGTATTTCATGATGGTGTTTGTGAAATCAGAAAATGAATCTCTAGAAATTTGGTTGCTATATAAATAAGGACATATGGGAATGTTTATTGGCTCAAAGGTGCTAATGGTAAGTGCTTTATGTATCAAATAAATGACAGTTGACTATGGCATAGAAGAATGTGTCACATCAATTTTGATAGTCTAGTGAGGATCAATTCTACTCGAACTATGAGAGATCTGCCAATAATTACAAAGCCTATCAATGCAATTTACAAAAAATGTCATGTTGTAAAGAAAACAAGAAAGAGGTTCAACATCAAAGAATAGTATATCATATGAACTTTGGAATTGGTACATACAAACCTGTGTGGACCTACAAGAACATGAAGCTTTCAAGGTGATAGGTATTTCATGTTGTTGTTTGATGATTACTCTAGAATGACTTGGAAAACTTTTCTTAGAGAAAAAATAGAAGCTCTAGAAAAGTTTAAAACATTTAAAGCTAGGGTTGAGAATGAAATGGATATGAAAATCGAGTGCTTAAGGCATGATAGAGGGGGAGAGTTCACATCCAATGAGTTTAACATTTTTTGTGAAGAGTGTGGAATAAAGAGGCATTTGTCAGCTCCTAGAACTTCTCAACTAAATTGAGTGGAAAGAAAAGAATAGGATACTTCAGGAAGCAACAAGGACAATGATGAAGGAAGAAAATCTACCATATGTCTATTGGAGATAAGTTATTAATACTGCAATATACATACTCAATAGAGTACAAGAAATATTAAATAGTTAAAAGAATCCCTATGAAATATGGTATGGAAGAACTCCCACTATCAAATATTTTAGTGTTTGGAAGAAAATGTATATCATGAGAGATGAAGAAAAATTGGTAAATTTTGATGCAAGGTCAGATGAAGGAATTTGTTGATGGTGAAAATGACACAAACAATGTTAAAATGGAATATTTCTACTCTATTTCTCCTGAAAAAGAAAGACAACATATAGCAGCCTAACTCCCAAGGTCCTGGTAGTTGGTTCTCAACTGTCTGGTGTCACCCAATTGGTCCATGCAACTATAATATTCAAGGGGCATGTGTTGGTAACAAAGAATGCAAGAAATGACTCATTTTACCGAATTGTTTTAGTAAATCAAGGGGTTTTAAACAAAAGAAAAAGATAGATCAGAGGGTAAACCAGTAAACATGAACAAAACTCATCTAGCATCCGGACATATATCTTCAACAATGAATTTTTTCCAATCAGATCAAGAAAAACCAAAGCATGATACAATTCACAGAATAATCTATACCATTGTATGCATCTAAGGTGCTTATTTTAATTCACCTATCACAACTATTTCAAAGAATTTTTTTAAAAAGAACACACATTCATTGCCAAGATCATAGATCAATAGACTTCAATAAATTTAATCCAATGATAATCCTTAAATCTGGCTTCTTCTAATGACTTTCATCACATAAGAAACAGTCATGCTTCAGCATAATCACTGGTATATAGATAGATTATAACTCATTAGCCTTATCAAGTAAAACTTAATTCCAACACCATATTGCATAAACCTGTAATTTTATTTAACTGTAAAAATCAAGTAACAATGTATATCTGTAATCACTACGGAAAATTCTATCTCCTAATATCAGGTAGGCCAATTCTATTCTCTATCAGCCGACCCTTACAATATGATACCCAAAGGGTATTTATAGATATACAAAAATCTGAACTCCACTTCTATTTTAAGTTGATCCGCCCTTTTAGGAACTAAAAATCTCTTAGAAACTCAGATCAATTTGATCTTGAGTTCTTACATTAAACATTCAGTTAAATTGGAGAACATCAAAATAGAAGAGAAAAAAGGAAGTCATGTGCTTCAAGAACTGCCAGTGCTGCATGCAACATGCAAAGAAGAAAGCCATGCATGCAGGAGATTTATGCATGTGAAGTTGGTTCTACAATAAACTCATCATAACTAGCTAAGACTTGTTGTAATACATCTAATTCTGGCCCATCAACCCAACTATCTTCGAACTTAATTCTTTCCAACTTTGTTGCAAAAAATCCTCTCATATCCCTCAGCTTCATCAATTCTCTTTTAGCAGCCTTTATCTCTTCTTTGATGTCCATCAGTAGATCTTCACCATCATCTCCTTTCTTTATGATCCCTTTAAACCTTTCACCCCATTTCTCTTTTATCTGGCTCAAAGTCAGACCTTCCTTTGTTAGTATATTAACATCTCCTATGATAGTGATGACTGCCTCCAACTCCACAAATTGTTCAGTTAGATCCTTAACAGCATCTTGGACTTCATTTCTATGTTTGCACAAGAAATATGTTCTAAATCGGAGTATACGAGAGGTCTTTTCCATAAAATCTTTATTATCCTCCTCAAGTATTGACTGTTCAAGAAGAGTAGTCAAAGACAATGTACTAACCTTCTTCAATTTCTGACTATATTCTTTATATTTCTCTTCCTGCTTCTCCAATGCCTCAATATATGGATGCATTTCCCCTATCAACTCTTATGTCCTGTTGTGAACCTCAAAACTTTCGACCAAAATTTCACCTACTTCTTGATTTAACTTGTCAACCCACCTATCTAACATCTCCACTTTTCCCCTTACTTGTACTAAATCATCTACCTCCTTTTTACTCAACAAAATTGGAGTCTCAATAGCAACTACCTGTTGTGATCTTGGAGAAGAGACACTTTTCAAAAAGGAATGCAATTGATCTAATTGAGCCTTAAGCTCATCTTTCTTCTGCTTATCCTTTAACATCCTTGACTTGGTTGTTGAAGCTACCACATCAATTAGATTCATCTGTTGATCTCTGGTAGGCCTTCCCAAGTTAACAGTACTTAATTGATAATCTGTTAACTGCATGTCTCCTACCTCCTTTTCTATCATCGGTATGGCACATTTAGCAACAATTTCTCCCTTGTTCGTGAGCCTGGTGGAGTGTAGGATCTTGGCCTTCTTTTTAGGCCTTTCTTTTTCAATATCCTTCATCATATCCTCCCAATTGAGAGGTTGTGAAGGTGTTATTGTTCTTTTTTGTAGGTCCAATTTCAACCAAGTGGGAGCACATGGACCAGTAGTCATCATAGTGGAAGAAGAAGCAATAGTAGTAATAGAGGGTGGTTGCACATTTACTTGGGGTTGAGAATCAACCCTTGGTTCCTCTTGTTGTTCTTGCACCACATGCATCTATACAATATTTTCAACCTCTTCCCCATCCTTTTGTTCTTGTATCTTCTTACCTTCTTCTTCCTTCTTCAAACTCTCTCCCTCTAATCGTTCTCTCTCCAATTTTTCTTTCTCCAATCTTTCCTTTTCCAGTCTCTCCTTCTCTAATATTTCCTTCTCTAGAGCTTCTTTTTCCAGTTTCTCTTTCTCTAAAGCCTCTAGTTTTTCTTTCTTTAATCTTTCTGTCTCTAGAGCTTTAAGATTTTTTGCCTTTTCTTCTTCTTGTTGTTGCTTTCTAACCAGCTCTTCGGTGTCCTTTTCCTTTCATAATCATTCTACTTCTTCTTCCTTTCGGTGAGCTTCCTCAGCAAGCTTTAACTTGGCAACCAGGACTTCTTTCTCCCTCCGATGTCTTTCCTTCTCTTCCTCAAGGTCATGAATCTTTTGTATCAATTCCAACTTATCATTTTCCTCCTTAACCTTGAGCTCATGCTCCTATTGCCTCTGTTGCCTCTCTACTTCATCAGCTCTTGACTTAGCTTCAATTTTTTGCTGTTGTAGTATGGCATCAGCTTGTGTCTTGGCATCTATTAAATTTTTCTTTTCTATTGTTGTAGCTTGCTCTTCAGCAACCTTCCTGACTTCTTCAAACAATGCCCACGGATCCTCTTGTGTCATTACCTATTCAGTGTCCTCCTCTAGAGGCATATTTTCTTGTATTCCTTGATCTGAGAGAGTTTCATCTGAATCTGTTCCAACATCATGAATTTCTACCTCCACTTCTTTTCCCTTTGTAGTTTCAACCATACTATGAAGAGTCCCCATTTGAACCTCTTCACTTTGTTTTTTTTCAAGTGGGACTTGAGTAGAAGATTCACCTAATGTAGGTGTTGAAACAACCGATCCCATTTGAGCATCTCCTTCTTGTGTCTCTGCTTCATCAACTGCTGCTTCAAGCTCTATTTCTTCAATGTTTGGAGGAAGGAACTCCAAAGGCTCCTTGGGAGGTGTCTTTCTTTTGAGCCTTTTATATCCTTTTCCATTTTTAGGAGCTGGTCCTTGAGGAGCTTTGGTTCTTAGAACCAACCATTGAACACTTTTATCTAAGACTGCTCTTCCTATCTGCTTAATATCAATAGTTTCCTCACTATCCCAATCAATTGGATCCAGAATTTTAGTTCCAATGTTCAAAGCTTCATAAGATGGATCCAATACAACTCCATCATCCACCAATGTGTCAAGAATGTCATTCTTGACTCCAAACTCTGACATGAGTGAGACAGGTAATCTCTCATAATTCTTCTTTCTCAGATCATACTCATCTTGTTAGTCACTCCAAAAATCTTCTAATAAATTGAAATGCTTGTCAAACATAGAAGGCAACAAAGTATTCATCTTACCCTTTGGGTCAAAGTGCTTCCGAGATGTATACAAACCTAGCTTTAACTGTATCAATTCTCTGCACACCACCTTTGCTCCTACTAGATGCTGACAGCTATACTCACCCAAATTCATGAGGAACTTATGACATCCTATCTTATGTTTCAATCCAAGCCGAGCATTAACCCCTAGAGCCTGATATACAAATTCCATTAACACTATCCTGTTATTGCAACACCTTGGCAAATAATGTGGATGACCTTCAAAACTGGCTAATGTGAAATCTGTAAACCTGGGGTATTGAATGTACCAACATCCCCATTCAGTGATAAATGCCATGACCTCTTGACTCAGTCTATACCCTGCATCTCCATTGAGCTGGTTAATGACCACATATATGAATGCATCATTAACCCTTATGTATTGAGTCTCAGCAACTTGTAGGGACAACTGGTTATAATGCTCCCATACCTTCTATTCATCTAATTCTCCCATTATCTCCACTTTGTTCAAACCCGGGAAGACACCTACTCTTGCTACTGTATACACAATGTAAGAATTCATGAAAAAGCATTTAGTCTCCCTTATGTTGGTCAACTGATAATGAATGGCATATGATACAATCATCAACCAATCAAATTGATGGGAGCCATTTAAGATTGTCTGGATGAAGGGAAACATCCACTCCTTGAAATGAAAGACATCTCTCTTCCCAAAAGCCCTAGACAACATCATTATTAAATCTGATACTTTTTTATAGAAATCTGCCCTCTTTGGTTGGTCTGCCAGCTTGGATAGAGACTTCTTTTTTGTTCTCAACCACTTTTTATTCAATTGGGATTTGTTGGATTCCTTATATTTACTATATTTCTCCAAAGCTTCTGCTTCCTTCAACTGCACCAAGTTCTTGGGATCTGGGACACTAAATATATTTTGAAATGCTTGAGGAGTGAGATCAATGATTACATTGTTTTGTGAATCCATACATTGTTGGGTAGCCGGATTGTAAGCACTGGCTGCTATCAAGATTAACTTCGGGCACTAGATAGATATAGGAAACAGGGTGATATGAGCCAATCCAGACTCAACAATTCTTTGTGTTTTCCCTATGCTATCTTTAGCAAACATTTCTGCAAACAACTCCTCAAAATTGTACTGGCCCAGATTTGTGTCGGTGATGTTTGACCAATCTGATTCCACCTCACTTACTATGACAACAAGACTCTTGTGGTTATACCTCAACGTATAAGGTAACTATTCTAGCTTGATCTTCTTGGATTTGGTTGCTTCCTTTGATGTTCCTGTAGGCCGATTCCTTTGGGAAGCTTCTCCTGATGTTCCCGAAATTTTTCAGCTTTCCTACAACAAAAACCTCTAGTCATATCTTTGAATAAACTTCTTAAAATGTTTCTTAAAATCATACCTTTCAAACATACATCGGAGGCGGACCCAGGTAGCAAATATCTTAAACAATCCTCTTTCAACATACTATCGGGCTCGAAGTAAAAACTGTCATTGACATTCTACTAACTAGAAGCAGGCTTGGAGTCAGAAGTGGAATAATGATTGAAATCAGAACCAGAATGGAAACTGATTCGGTTTCCTTTAATTTTTTTGTTTTCATATTATGTTTCGGTTCCGTTTTGCTTCCGTTAAGGTTAACATTATCTTGAAATAAAGCTTCTTACTACAAGCGGAGTCGGAGACGGGATGGAAAATAGAATTGACACTAATCATAAAACATATCCAAAATTCTAAATCAATTCCGATCCCACTTCCGGCTATGTTGACCATGACGTCATCAACGATTTTAACAATTTAATGCATTACTTCATGATTAAAATACCAAGGTCATATTAAACAAAATAAGGCTTAAAATATAGCATGAAAGGACCATGCCTATATGATCGTGGGGTGACTGTATTTTAGGGCATCATATTTAATCATTTTTTAAACGTGATATGAGAAACGCATAAAAACCCTAATCTAGAAAATGTGATATAAAACTAGGGCACGGATTTAACTCTTCTATTTTAACCAGATGAATGCGCAATAAAATCCTAAGTAAAAACCAGATTCTACCAATTCTAACTCACTACAAAAACCTAGATTTAATCTACCTCACTGTAAAAACCCTAATAATCTACACATTTAAAAACCAACACAGCATGATGCGATTAAGAAAAAACATGAAAACAACCATGCTCAAACTCACTAAAAACCAGAGACACAAACCAAAACAAAACCAAGAACAACAAACAAACAAAGAAAAACAAACACACCAACCTACTGAGACGACGAACTTGCCCAAAAATCAAAACAATCAATCACGAATAGAGAACATGAAAGTAAATAAAAAAAATGAGAATAGGAACCCTACCTTGAATGCAAAACTTGACAAACCTTCTAAAGAAACTCGCAAGAAAATATCTCCTCCTCTTGCAATCGATTCACTCAGATGAACTCCACTGTTGCTCCGCTACGCTCTTTTGATTTCTTAACAATGATAATAATAACCCGTTTAATCCTTAATCAAGATAAAATTTAGAGTTTCTACCTACGCATGGCAGCTGTCATTAACGCATTAAATGTAGTTAAGCAGAGTCAGAAATGGAGAAGAACAAACACTTCACTACAATGCGACTTTAGTAAAAATTCAACGACCCAAAAAAATGGCGGGAACAGAATCGGAATGGAATCTGATTCGGAAACTCAAAGAATTTCCCAACTTTGTTGTCGTTCCGAGTCCGATTCTGCCAACAAAGCACAAAACAAAACAAAACACAAAAGCAAAATAAAAAGACCGAAATAATAAAACATAACACAAGGACTTAAAGTAAAACAAAAGTTCAAAAAGCGGAGGCGGAGACGGGATGGATTTTGATTTTGCAATTTTGAATAAATACCAACTTAACGTCTGATCCGGCTCCAGCTCTGATAAAGACAAAACAAAAGGTTTAAAAGAAAGACTGTCGGGATAGGGATAGGAACAAGTCTTAAAGGAAGTTTCACAACCCGATTTGGTTCCGGCTCCGGTTTTGACAAACTAAACCAAAGAAAAACAAAGTGTTTGAAACAAAAGACTCCAAAACTTTGTTTGAAAATCAACAAAAGATAAAAAAACATAAAGGGGGGACCATTTTGACCAAGGCAAAAGATGGGGTGGTTATGCAAGGCATAACAGAATCTTCCTTGGTTATTCTACAAGAAGCAAGGCTTATTGGTGCTACAACAAGAGACTAAATAAGATAGTTGAAAGTGCAAGTGTCAAAGTAGATGAAGAACCAAAAAAAATATCAATTTTGATAGAAGGATATGAAGCTGATGAGTCCTCCTATAGAGAAGAAGGAAAATAAGAAGAAAAGGAAAAGGAGATGCAATTTAAAGAATAATATTCTCCAAAAAGAATTCCTAAGACTCATGAGTATGTGCAGAAGAATAATTATGAAGATAAGATCATAATTGATAAGAGTAGAGGCATGTTGATAAGAAGAAAACTTCTATGACAAGAAAATAGGTAAATTTGTGTCTAATTTCCAAAGTAAAACATAAGATAGTGATTGAGGCATGCAAGGATGGGAGTTGGACCAAAGTGATGGAAGAAGAGTTGATGCAAATTGAGAAGAATTAGAATTGAGAATTAGTCCCAATTCCATCAAATAAGAATGTAATAGGAACTAAATGGGTATTCTAGAACAAGTTGAATGAGAATGGAAAATTTGTTAGAAATAAGGTTAGACTTGTGTGTAAGGGATACTCACAAGTGGAAGGAATAGATTTTGAGGAGAGTTTTCCTCTGGTGTCAAGAATGGAGGCCATTAGGATGTTTTTGGCCTTTGCGACACATAAGGATTTCAAAGTTTATTAGATGGATGTGAAGTCTGCATTCTTGAATGGTAAGTTAGAAGAAGAGGTATACATTAAACAATCAAAAGGCTTTCAATTATAATATGATCCTAATATGGTTTTCAAGTTTAAGAGGGCATTGTATGGTCTCAAGTAAGATTTCAAAGCTTGGTATACAAGATTGGATAAGTACTTATTGTAGCAAGGATTCAATAAAGGTGTTGTAGATAGAAATATTTACTTTAAGGTTGAGAAGGATCAAATTCTAATTATGGTTGTGTATGTTGATGATATCATCTTTGGAGGAAATGAGGCAATATGTAAGAGGTTTTCAAAAGAGATGCAAAATGCATTTCTTCCTTGGGATACAAATCAATTAGATAGAAAAAAGGAATATTCATTTCATAGTCAAAGTATGCTAAGGAAACATTGAAGAAGTTTGGAATGGAAGGCTCTAAACTAATATGTACTCCTATGGTTACTAGTTTCAAGTTGAACAAGAATGATGAATCTCTTAAGAATGATTAGAGAAAGTATATATAAATGATTGGTGGAATTGTATATCTAACTACAACTAAACCAGATATCCTGCATGCAATTTTCCTTGTGGCCTAATTTCAAGAAGATCCTAGAGAATCACATGTGGTAGCATAAAGAGGATATTCAGATGTTTGCAGGGCACTCCGGACTATGGTCAATGGTATCCAAAAGATATTGATTTCTCTTTAAATTCCTATACTAATTCAAATTGGGTAGGTTGTGTGGATGATAGAAGAAGTACAAGTGGAGGTTGGTTTCATGGATGAGTAAGAAGCAAGACTCGGTGTCATTATCTACTACAGAGGCAAAGTACATTGTATTAACATCTCACTGCACACAAGTGTTATGGATGA
The DNA here is from genome assembly GCA_007115665.2 of Sequoiadendron giganteum. Taxonomy (NCBI): domain Eukaryota; kingdom Viridiplantae; phylum Streptophyta; class Pinopsida; order Cupressales; family Cupressaceae; genus Sequoiadendron; species Sequoiadendron giganteum. Next base: position 606,368,153 of record CM021103.1, read on the forward strand.
AGCAGGCATTGAAGGGTATCAGAATATCATATGATGAACCTATTTCTATCTTGTGTGATAATACAAGTGCTACCAATATATCAAAGAATTTGGTGATGCATTCAAGAATAAAGAATATCTCAATCTAGTATCACTTTCTAAAGAGAGAAGGTTACAAAAAATGAGATGAAGCTAGATTATATGCCTACAAAGGATCAAGTTGCAAATATTTTCATGAAGACTCTTTCTAAAGATACATTTGAGTATCTTTGACGGAAGTTAGGGTTTATTTCCCCTCCTTTCAACTAGATGCATAAGATTGTCCATCAGTCCAATGGAGCAATTAAAGATTTATTCTTTTGTTCTAGACTAATAAAGGTTACCTCTCAGGGGGAGTAGGTATTATTGGTTACTATTTGGTGTATCCATATGGATCATACTTTGTGCCGCTAAGGGGAGAGTGCAAAAAATTAAGTGCAATAAAGAGGGAGTGCAATTTCTTGTTGGTGTTGTAAGTGGTGTATGTAGTTAACAAAAAAGAAAAATCCTATGAAGATGATGTGTAGGTGTTTCCCTTTGAATTTTTTCAAATGGGGGGAGCAAAATAGTTCAATACAAGAAAGAGAGTTGGATGTGTCTATGGCCCTTTTCCATTGATGTAAAAGGGGAGAGAATATGAAAAAAATGGAGAGAGTTTTGTGTAGTGTATGGAAAATTATTGTCTGAAAAGAAAAGGAACAAAGGGGAGAGAGACTTAGTGTTGTAGGAGAAGAAGTCTGTGATGAGAGAGTATGAAGATTAAAGAGTTGTCTCAGTTAGGGTATTGCTTATTGTAGAGTTTCTATTGGTTGTTATTGATGGTTTTTAGAAAGTCGGTGTTTTCCATCAATGACAAAGGGCGAGATTGTTGGAATCTTGAGTTGTTTGTGAGTTGTTTGAGTGTTTTCATTAATGTCAACCCCTTGTATAAAGAGAGTGTTGTAATTTTGTTGGTGTTGATGATGTCAACCCCTAGCATTAGAGTTTTTGGAAGCCTGGAGTTGTTGGTGTTGATGTCAACATAATGTCGGTGTTGTCGTTGATGTCTTACTTTAGTATAGTTGCAAAAGTTTTTTTTGGAGAGATAGTTGGATGTGCTATAGTTGATGAGAGGTGTTGTAGGTACTAAATATGTGTTGTAGAGATGTTATTAGTGTTGTTGATGCAGTTGCTTCACTTGGTTTCTAAGTGATTTTGAGAAAATTTGAGAGAGTTTAGTGTGACAAAATGGTTTTTGGTGTTCTGCTCCACATTTCTTCTTGGTTGAAGATATGCGTGTGTGGTTGGGATATGATGGTTAGAGGTTTTCAGAGGTTCCATAACTATAATTTTCGTTTTTAGATCGTTATGTAGTGGAAGTTGTGTTTGATAGTATGTTTGTCTGATAAAATAGGGTGTCTAGGAGAAATGAGATTGCTCTACATTTCTTTGCACTAAAGGTTATTGTCTTGTGAATTTGGGAATCTTCTTATATTTTCTGTATCTACCTTTCAGTGAAGTTTCAAGTGTTGTGGTGTTCTACAAGGTTTTTTGGTGTGTTGGATGTCTATGCTAGTTTGTTTGGTTGCAAAAAATGATGGTTTTCTTAGTTTCGGGTGGTTGTGGCAGAGTTGTAGAATATTCTAATGATGCTAGAATATTATAAGATGTTATATGGACATTTTGGAGTGTTATTATATGGTCCATGAAGTTTTTTTTGAACCTTGTTAAGCATGAGCTCAATTGTTAAGGGTGTTAATGCAAGTTTGGTCGACCTTACGTGTTAGCGCTAATTATGGAGGATGATTTCTATTTGTGGAAGTGTAGATTTGGGTCCCATTTAAGTTGTGGCATATTTTTTCCTCGCTTATTTACATAATGGAAGTGCTTGGTGCTGACCTATTTTGTAAATGCATGTTTGAGGTGCATAGACAACCTTGGAGAATGTTTTCAAGGTTGTGGATAGTATATAAGTAAGGTAAATCATTGGAGATGAGTGTGGATCTATAAAAGGTGTGTAAAAGATGTGAAAGTTATCAGGTGTGGTGATTTAAGTGTGAGATTTAATTCCTATGACTCCCAAATGTAGTGAGAAGAAGGTGTCTACATTTTAGTCTATTGAATGAGTTCTTTATGCTTCAGTGGAACTGTTCCTTCAGCATAAAAGAGATACATTGTTAGTAGTTTGAATTGTTAGTGAGCCAACCCTTCTTATATCTTCTTTCTTCTAAATAGTGATTCCTTTGGCAATGACCCATTCTTCCTTTTGGGTAGCAAGCCTATTGTATTTGGTGTTGTTATTATTTTATATTGTGAGCTAATCCTCATCATGGTTTTTCCCTTCTTGGGTTTTCCACATAAATTAGGTGTTCCATTGTGCATGGTATTTTGATATTTTTTGTTTCACTTGTTTACTTTCATGCTAAATTTAATTAAGGGTTAAAGGATAATAAATATATTAATGTTAATGAGGGTTTTGATGTTTTAATATACAACTGATTCAACCCCTCTCAGTTGTCTTGTGCATCTAACACTCTCTACACTCTGATCCATGTGATCCTATAGAATCTTATGTATGCTCTTATCGAGGACCCTCCTTTGTGTTTGGTAATTTGGCATGTATCACCCCAACTAAATCCTCTAATATGTGGAGGATTTATGAATTGAATTTTGATGGTGACTCATGTTGTGGTACCTCTAGAATGTCAAGAACCACTAGTGGCGTCACAACTCTCTCCCTTCATGCGACGTCCATGATTGTTTCCACAACCATTTTGTGTTCTAGGTTCCATCCTACACAATAATTCCAATATGAACTATTAACATGATGTGCACACATACCTAGAGTTCCTAGTGTTGAAACATAGGCTCTAATACCAAATATCATGCCCTAAATGTATACATAGGACAAGAACACAACCCACAATTTTTTTTTATTAACACACAATAACACCATTCACTACTAACCATGTAAATGCATGGACATTAGTTTGTACACATTGAATGATTTTAGATGAGCAAATTCATAACCGACACATCACTCAAGAGCGGGATGTGGGAAAGTATATTTGAGCGCCCAAAATCTACCACATGCACCCTTCATTAAGGGACACGTTGGCTCTAACCTAGATTACTTAAGGTCAAATTATGATGGGATTGATACCCTAATCCATAATGCCAATGATCAAAATTCATCTTAAGTCTAAGGTTTTCTAATAATGTTTAATATTTTAACATCAATTACAAACATTGTCAAAAAGAAGTGTAGGACAAGAGAATAATATCTGATTTGGAGATCAAATTGTATATAGTACAAACCTTTTATCTCATTTATTAATTTACCCTTAATTATATGACATGTTATTACTATATTTTTTATTTATCAAAAATAATTCTATTATTTACACTATCACTCCATTTTTGTTGGCTTTTGTTGGTTGGTTGTTTTTAGTCTAAGTTGTATCTTTTTGCAGTAGGGTTTTAGGTCCCTTCAAAACCTGTTTGTAGGGGTTTTGGGTCCCTCCAAAACCTATTTTTCCTATTAATCAAAACACTATCACTCCATTACCAAATTATTATTAACCATAGAAAATATAACAGGTATTAATATTACTTTCAATATTAACATTATTAATTCAATAAATAATATAAATGTTAGTAATTCACTTGTGAATTACTTAATTGTTATAATTTTTATCATCTTACAAGTATTTAAACCTCAATCTTATAATGTTTATTATCTATTTTGATTATAATATTTATATATTATCCCATATTCACTTCATTAATATAATAACCATTATAAATATTATTATTTCACCAGACATTAATTTTATTATTATATTACTATTTCTTACTATTAATATTATCATTTAAGTTTTTGATTAAAGCTAAAGCAAGTTTTTAAAAGATACAAAATCCCTATACAAAAGGAACACTACTAAAGAAAAATTATGACAACACAATTATCCAACAAACAACAAAAAATCAGCAACCTATTGCAATTTTTGCAGATTCTTCACAACTTCCAAATCTTGGGAAATGATATGCTTGTGCATGTCCACCACCTATGCTAGCTCTTTCATTTATATTTATAAAGGTTTATTTTGTTAGATGCATAAGAAAAATGAGAGGGGAGGTTGACTCATATGTATACTTTTAAAACAACATAAAACCTCATTAACATTCATATTTTCATTAATTCTTAGACCCTTATTCACCATTAAACCCTTAACATGCATTAAAAAAATGTAAACATGTAGAGTAGTAATAAAAACATATAAAACACATAAGAACACTAAATTTACATGGAAAACCCAAGAAGGGAAAAACCACGGTGAGGATTAAGTCACTAATATATAAATTGAAACAATGAATACAATAAGGCTCACTGCCAAGGGCTCATTGCCGAGAAAGATAAATAAAGGCTAAGTGTTAGTGGCTCATTACCAAAGGAATCACTATCTATAATAAATAAAGAAAGAAGAAGGGGATGCTCACTACCAATTTTAACTACTAATAATGCATCTCGCATATCCTAAAGAAACAGTTCCACTGAAGCACAAACAACTCATCAAACAAACTAAAATATAGACACCTTCTTCTCATTGCATTAGGAAGTCATAAGCACTAAGGATCACACTCAGATCAATACACATTACCACTTTTGCATATTTCACATCATACACACTTTTCATACTATCAATACAAAAATTCTCCTTGCATTTATACCCTTTGTAACATAAAATTATCTCAATTAGGTCGGTCTTAAGGAAATGTATACACCTCTACTGTGCAACATCAAATAGGTTAGCACCAAACACGTCCACAATATAAAGAATTGAAGAAAAACCATGCCAATAATTAATTGGTATCCAAATCTACACACACACACTTCTTAACACTTCCTCAATCAACAGTTATCCTCTGTAAGTAGTGCTATCACACTAGGTTGGCCAAACCTGCACTAACAGTAACAAGCAACTCCAAACACACCTCTCAAGATCTAGAAGCATATCACAAAAAAAAAAAACTCCATGATATTCATACAAAATATCAAAATATTATAGAATCATTAAAATCTTTTTCATAGCTATTGTAACCACCTAAAACTCAAAAACGCCTTCATTCTATGCAACCAAATATACTAACACATACATCCAACACATGAGACAACCTTGCAGAACAACTCAGAACTTGAAACTTCAAGGGAAGCTAGATAAAAAAATTATAAGCATATTACCAAATATGTAACACCAGAACCTTTACATTGGAGAAATGTGAAGCAATCTCATTTCTCCTAAACACCCTATTTCATTAGAAAAACATACTATCAAACACATCTTCCACTGTAGAATGATCTAGAACCTAAAACTATGGATATAACAACTTTGAAAAAATATAATCATAATGTCCAAAATGCATGGGAACATCTTCAACCATGAATAAATGTAGAGCAAAACATTGAATACCACTTTATCATACTGAACTTTCTTTTATTCAAATTTTCTCAAAAGCACTTGGAAACCAAGTGAATAAATTTCATCGACAACATTACTAACATCTCTTTAATACATCTACAGTATTTGAAACACTTTCCAACTATGAAAATCTCAACCATAAGTTAGACTAACAACCTCTACAACTATACTGAAGTAGGAAATCAATGACAACACTAGTACAATGTGTTACATTAATACCAACATTTCCAATAACTCCAATTCTAGGGGTTGATATCATCAACAACATCATTCTAATAATCTCTTCATACAAGGGGTTGACATAAATGACAATACCCAAGAAACTCATAAATAATTCCAACATCCCCAAACATCCAACAATCTCCCCTTTATCATTGATAATAACACCTTCTTTCTAAAAAACCATCAACAATAAAATTAACCAACAACAATATTGCAATAATTAGTAGTCCCCTTGACTAGGACAACTCTTTTCTCTCCATAGAATCTTTCTCCTTCAACACCTACGCTCTATATCACTCTCCTCCTTTGCTCCTCAAACAATACTTCTCCAAACTATGGTTTTTCAACCACTTCAACTTTTTCTCCCCTTTTGACATAAATTGCAAAGGCCCATAAACTCATCCAACTCTCTTGCTCTCCCCCTTTGACAATATTTAAAGGGAAAAAATTTACATACGCCAATTTCAATACCAACAAGAAACTACACTCATTATTTTGCACTCTCTTCTTGCATACCCCCCTTAGGAACACATAATATTCTCTAGTTGACTGCACCATCCAACAACCACTACTACCTACTCCCCTTGAGAGGTAGGCTTCAACATCAGTCTACGACCAAGAAATATATCTTGAAATTCCTCTCAAACATATGCACATACTTATGCATTTATTTAGGAGGGACAATAACCCCTAACCTCTCCTGGAGATACTCAAAAGTATCTTTTGGAAGAGCCTTTGTGAAAATATCAACAACTTGATCATTAGTAGGCACATACTCCAACTTCACCTCATTATCTTCAACCTTCTCTCTCAATAAGTGATACCAGATTGAGATATACTCTATTCTTGAATGCATTACCAAATTCTTTAAAATATTGATTGCACTTGTATTGTCACACATGATAGGAATAGGTTCATCATATGAAACTTTCAAATCTTTCAGTGTTTTCTTCATTCACAAAATTTATGTACATCACGATGATGTTACAATATATTATGCTTCTTTAGTAGATAATGACACTGAATCTTGCTTCTTACCTAGCCATGAAACCAACCTACTTCCAAGAAAGAAAGTGTTGTTGTTTTTTCCAGTACACATTAGGAAGACTCTAGAAGGTAGCCAACCTTCATCACTAAGAATCCAAAAGATGAATGGCCAACTCAACGGGTAAAGGTCCTCAAACCTTTGACCCCTGCACTTTAGGCTTTGTGGAACCAGGGAGGGTATTTACCGATTGTGTTTAGGAAATTATTCCACAATGATGAACACTTCTACACACATATGTTCCTTTCTCATGCAAACAAACATCATTTATTAAAAGTATGGCCTACCTTTACACAAATAATCATTTATCTGGTAGGAACAAGGGTACATTTTAGACTCATATCTCAGACTTGATATAATTTGATTTAACATTGTCATCATTATGAATCTATGGATAGGTATTTCAAGTGCATGGGATTATAATAATTTACAACGAACAGACCAGTGTCATGTCAATTGGGAACGAAGTCCAGTATAGGACAATCAATAATGCATGAATTAATTAACCATGAAATAAGTTTCCTATCTTCATAATGCCTTACATTGTGAAGACTCATAGTTCCTAAAAGAAGACTTCTTATTAGAATCCTGAGAAATTACTTACATACCTACAATTCCCTTCAAGTATTTTAATTAACCCCTTGAGCTAAAACAAGAATAGATTCATACATTCAAATAACCATTGAAGACAAAATTAAGAAACACTTGGATTTTCCATTTAGAATATGTAATAGTCACGTACAGGAGAGTACATGCTTTAGTTTTGCAAAAATAAAATTGATATAAGTAATCCATACAAAACCCTTTTAAGAACATCATACACAAAACTTGTTCCTAAGACAATATTCTAGTCTATTCATTCTACCTTTTGTATTTTCTTTTTAGTTTTCTATATTCTACCTAAGCCCATCTAGACTAAAAATCTGACCCTCTGTAATGAGCCTTGAAATCCCTTTTATAGACCAAGGGAGCAACAAGCAAAGGGCTCATTACAGTTACATTTCAATAATTTTGAAGTAATTTCATTTTGTGGGGTTTTGTTCCTGAACCGTTATATTTCATCATTTACACCACGGGAAAGAAAAATTCAAAAGGAAAAGAAGTGCCAAACTGCTTTGTCGAAGATGTCATGCAAGCCTTCCAAAATGCACCATCACCAAAATTCGCACATCACCCAAAACTGAGAAGACTCACCATCACCACCAACAACCAAAAACCTTAAAGCATCCACGTAGGAAGTACACATCACAATACCCAGGGACCAAACACAAGCAATAAAGATAACACGGGTGTCACTCAGCCTTGTCAATCACTAAGTGAACACCCTCACCAGGCCTCTTCATAGAGAGTGGAGTTGAAACTACCACCTCATCATCTGAGTTGGTATATGGCACTAGAGAAAAAGGGAAATGTCCAGCACCAAGGTTGACTCCTTCACCTTCTTTCAAAGAGCTATCGGTAATTATGACTAGATATTTGGGCCTCTCTGGACAAACCCCAGGGTTTGCATCTAGTCTCATTAATTCTTTCACAAAAATTACAGAGCCTTTCCCTTTAACTTTGATCAATTATTCGGAGCAAGTCCTCCTCCGAAGATTGCAAGAAATTTTGATGACATTCCCCTCAGCTCTTCTATGAGCAACCCTCTTGGCCTTCAGAATAATTGGTGCTTCCGCCATCATAGGTTTCACCTCTGGCTCATAAGCCAATGGCTATTGCAAACTTAACCTCCGTGACCTGTGAACTAGTGTAGCAAAGGAACTTAGTCTAATCATTTTGCATTCGACACCAACCCAACACTAATTATGTAAGGAGAAAAACAACTACAATCCCCAAAATATCCCTATGTGCAAACATTGTAAACCCCACAAGCACCAAACACAAAATATATCACCAAAATTCAGCAAGAACACCATATGCCACCTTGATGATAACCTCTTAGGAAAAAAATTTGTCACCTTAGCACCCATGAGAATTAACCATAGGCACTAATGAATGCAGATGAGAAAAAAAAACTGCAGAAAAATCCTATTTAAATAGAGGAAATGAAGGCATGTTGCAATTAATGGTCATCCTAGTTCACTTGAGTGAGTGAAAAAATCATTCATTTGCATGTCACATCTCAACTGTCTATCATCAAGGATTTAAAACTCGATCAATGAGGATCATTAAGGATTGCCACTTTCTTTATCAGTCATACTTAGAAACAGTGAGGAGCTGCTTTAAAACTTCCACGTACTCAACCTCATCCTAATTCCATTATCGTTGACATGCATGCCACCGATCCTAACAATCGCGGGAAAATCTAGGCCACAAATTGGAATACATGCAATAGCATTGAGGCCAACAATGAGACACCAACCACCAATTTCAAGCTTAGAAGGATCCTGACCATAGGAGAATGCTTGCATCGATTATCTCATGTTGATACTTGTTCAAATAGCCCCAACCTGTGACAAAACAAGTTTGTGTGATGGGGAGGAACTCATCCCATTAGTGGTCGTAGGTTCAGCTTTAAAATGTAAAGGACGATATTTGATAATAGGGATGCCAACGATGTCAACCACAACAAAAAAATTGGCCGCCATGGACATCCTTTGTCGCATGTCACACATTCATCCTTTCTTAGACTGGCGCCAACCGGTGAAGCCATATTTCCTAGCGATGGGAAATCACTTACATATCGGTGGTCGCGGGTTCTCTTGTAATCTATAGAAGACAACTGGAGATAGTTAGAAGGGTAGTGATGGATTAAAATATTAACTACATTGCTCATCAGGTGTTACTTCCCAATGGCGGTAAACGAACACACGAGGGACCAAAAGCGATCGACCAAAAGGAAAGAAAAGGTATCACTCATCATAGGTTGCACATGGAAACTTGAAACCAAACTGGTGATGGGTGATACAACATTCAAATCCCAACTTAAGGTATGTTTGAAGCACATGGGAAAAAGTTGTTTTAAAAGGGGGGCACTTAACCACGATGGGAAGGGAGATGAGAGGGTTGGTAAGAACACGGGACTTAAAGCCATGAGAGGTTATGAAATGACCGAAAAATAGATACAACTAGTCAACTCAAAGTTAGAAGCACAAAGACCAAACAAGGTTGTAAGCATGAATAAAAGTTGTAAAACCCCAACCCTAGTGACAAACAAGACAATAATTATCAGGGTTTGATAAAAAAAAATTAGTGGAACTAGGAAATTTAAGGGGTTCCACCATAAAGCACCACTACTTGTACTTTTCTTGTCATCTGCACATCCAACCCAATCTAAATCCATATATGCACTCAAAGAGAAGTCAATATCCTTGGGATACCACAATCCAGAATCTAGAGTACCCTTCAAATATCTGAATATCCTCTTCACTACCACAACATGAGATTATTTGGGATCTTCTTAAAATCTAGCCATAAGACAAACTGAATGCATGATTTCTAGTCTAGTAGTAGTAATGTATAATATTCCACCAATCATTGATCTATACTTACTCTAATTTGTCTTATGAGATTCATCATACTTACTTGACTGACAACCAGTAACCATAGGAATACATATTACTTTAGAGTCATCCATTCCAAACTTCTTCAGTAATTACTTAACATACTTGGACTATGATATGAATATACATTTCTTTGATTAACTAATCTACAAACCAAGGAAGAAATTCATCTCCCCACACATTGACATCTCAAATTATTTTTGCATTTCCTTTGTAAAATTCTTGCACATATCTTCATTTCATCCAAAGATTATGTCATCAAAATATACCACCACAATTAAGATTTTTTCTCCTTCAACTTTGAAATACATATTTCTATTTGCAGTACCTTTTTTGAATCCTTGTTGCAACAAATACTTATCTACCCTTTACATACCAAGCTCTAGGAGCTTGCTTCAGTACATACAGTTTTGTCTTCAACTTGTAGACCATATTTTCATCTTCTAACAATGGAAAACCTTTTGGTTGTTCAATGTATACCTCTTCTTCCAATTCACCATTCAAGAATGCAAACTTCATATCCATCTAATATACTTTGAAATCTTTATGTGCTGCAAAAGCTAAAAATATCCTGATAGCTTCCATTCTTGCAATCGGAGAAAAAGTTTCCTCAAAGTCTATACCTTCAACTTATGAGTAACCCTTATGCACAAGTCTAGCTTTATTTCTAAAAACTTTTCCATCTTCATTAAACTTATTTTCGGATGCACACTTAGTACCAATCACATTCTTGTTTGTCGATCTTGGGACTAATTCCCAAGTCAGATTCTTCTCTATTTGTTCGAACACTTCCTTTATTACTTTGACCCAATTCTTATCTTTGCATGCCTCAGTCATTGACTTTGGTTCTACCTTAAAAAGTAAACATAAATTCACTTTTCCTCTATTATAACAACTTTTCTCCTTGTTATCACTCCTTTTCTCTTATCTCCAATGATCTGATCTTTTGAATGATTCTTTTGCACATACTTGAGAGTTTTAGGATTCTTTTTCGAAGATTTTTCCTCTTCAACTGTTACCTCTTTTCCTTTGTCTTCAACCATTTTTTCTTCACTACAAGTGGATTTATCATATTCATATCCTTCTTAGTACTGAACTTTGATATGGTTCTTCATCCACTTTGACACTTGCACTCTCAACAATCTTCTTTAATCTCTTGTTGTAGCACTAGTAGGCCTTGCTACTTGTAAAGTATCCAAGGAAGATTCCTTCATCAGATCTTGCATCAAACTTTCCTAAGTTTTCTTCATCTCTTTTGATATAGCGTTTGCTTCCAAAAACTTAGAAATATTCCACAGTAGGGGGTTTACAATACCATAAATCATAGGGAGTCTTTAAACTATTTTCTCTTGCTTGACCTCTGTTAAGAATGTATATTGCAGTATGAATTGTTACTCTCTAATATACATCTGAAAGATTAGCTTCCTTAATCATTATCCTAGCTACTTCCTAAACTATTTTTTCTTTCTTTCCACAACTCCATTCTATTGAAGAGTTCTAGGGGCTAAAAAATGCCTATGTATTCCATGATCTTCACAAAAAAAATTAAACTCATTTTAATTAAACTCACCACCTCTATCAAATCTCAAACATTTGATTTTTAGATTCATCATTTTCAATCATAGCCTTAATGCTTTAAACTTGTCTAGAGATTTTGATTTTTCTTTGGGAAATGTAACCCAAGCCATTCTAGAATAATCAACAACTAATAACATGAAATACCTGTCACCAAGTGAGACTATAATTCTAGTAGGTCCACACAGATCTATATGCACTAACTCCAAGAGAATTATGGTAGAATATTCTTTTGCCTTGAATCTTTACTTTGTTTATCTTCCAACTTGACATTCTTTACATATTGCATTGATAGGCTTTGTAATCTTTGGAAAATCCCTCACAATATCAGTAGATTTTATCCTTACTAGTCTATCAAAATTAATGTGACCCATTCTTTTATGTCATAGCCAAATTTCATTAGTTTGAGACATAAAGCACTTTGCACCACTACCTTTGAGTTGATAGACATTACCTCATGTCCTTGTTCCAACAACAACTAGAATACTAGAGATTCATTGTCTGATTTCACAACCCCCATTTTAAAATACAAGATTATATCCTTTGCTACACATTTTTCCTACACTTAAAAGATTATGTTAGAGATCCTTAACATAAAAAACACCATTTCTATTATGTTTCCCATCAAAACTAATTGAACCTTTTCCATAGATCTTAGTAGATGTATCATCACTATTTCTTGTTTCACTTTTTACTAGCATAGATATCTCTCTAATGGATTTCTTCTTACATGATTTAAAATTTATTTTCAAGCCGCCTTTTCTACCCACATGGATTGTCAAGGTTTTTAATTTGCATATATTTTAATCTGCCAAAAGCCACGCCAAAATAGCCACTTTTTCTCCCCCATGTTACAACCTCTTTGATAACTGAAATTTTAACTATCCTTTATTTCTTTCTCCCATGTGGTCCTCCTGAAGGTTTTAATTTTGTTTAACATATATCTCAACCACCACCTCCTCAGCCATGGGTTATCAAGGATTTAATTTTTCATAACTTTTAATCTTCTTGTTCTCTTATAGTTGCAGGTATACGAGGTTTGATTTTCTATAGCATATATAATGTGTCTTCTTTTATTCATGTGGATGTATGGTTGTCCATTTGAAAAGTTGAATTTTCCTTTCTAAACCACTATGCTTTTATTACCAACTAAAGAGTAGGGGTCTGTCACCCCTAGGACTCCAAGTTATGGGAGAGTTCCAAGGAATATTCTTCCCTAAACTACGTTTGACTAGACAGGTTTTAAAGGATGAAAGATTGAAGTTGGAAAGGAAGGGCAAGCAGCGCACCACTTTCCTTCTACTAAACTATATGTTTATAAAATAAGAAGAGCTGGCTATAGAGTTTTTGGTTTGCTACCGAAACAACTCACTGTCTCAGGATGGTAGCGTAGATATCATACTCCAATACGACTTGTTGGTGCCTTAGGGATGCATTGGTGTCTTGTATGGACAAAGTTGAGGAAAGTAAGAATGAAACACTATGATTCTACTAACTATCTGACTAGTTACGTTTTGTAGTTTGATAGAAAGTATGAAAAATGCAAAAAATGAAATACTTGAAAGGAAAATATTGGAAATTAACTATTCTATAAATAAAAGAGAGAGGATAAAAAAGGGTATCGTGATTACCACAACTTGATTCTTTAATTATCTCCACTTGAATGTTCCTACACACACAAAAATGAGAAAAATGTTGGGATATGTTTGATGTCTACCTCTTTTAGACCCCTATTTAGGTGTTCCCACTTGTACGGATGGCCAAGATGCCACAAGATATGGAAATCAATCAAGAAAGTAGAAAGGAAGTAGTACAACTAGATAGAAAGCAAAGACAACTAAAATTTTATCCAATAAATATGATGATGCAACCAAATAGAAAGGCACAAAGTTACCTTCCCAACTCGAGCTCTCAAATCCAATAGCGGAAAGAATAAAATAACACCACCATGTAAAGAAGATGAAGCTTGATGATCCTGCAATGAGAGTGGTGTTGTAGTGAGAGTATGTGTCGGATGTTGTGGTTATGTTGTTTATATGTGGTTGTCATTGATGTCAACACTATTATCATTGGTGTTTATAAAGGTTGCATATGTTAAGGAGATTGAGAAAATCGTAATAAATATATTGCAGACATCCAGTGAAGCTGAGATGGTCAGAGTGTTGGAAAGTTGTGTTTATAGATGATCAGGTGGTGTGAATTAAAGGGTTTATTGTTGAGTCTATCTAGTGTTTTTTCTGAAAGTTTTAGTGGTACGCATCAAGATTTGAGAATGTTATGAAGTTCTATGTTCCTATAGTCATTCTTTTACTGTATTAGGTGTTCTTAGAAGAAGAGGATGAAATTCTAGAAATTTTAGTTGCTGTGCATGTTCATGGATGAGACTAGATCATTCTCTATCCTTACTATACGTCTACATTGATCAAAGTGTTCATGATCAAAGATTTTTTTGATGTGTGATCAATTTTTCATGTTCTTGGCTGACATGATGGTGGTAGTGTGTTGCGGATCCATGAGGATTAATATTTTATATTTTGGCATGTTCAAAGGTGTTTATTTGGGTCCTCACTATTTTTTTACTGACTTGTGTTGGTGTGCATTAAGATTTTTTTATGTATTTAAGTCGACATTTGTAATTTATTCTTTATTTTGTGGCCAACTGAATAGTTGATGTGAATCTGTGTAGTGGTTATATAAGAGTGTTTGTTTTCCTCATTTTGATGTATGCTCGGTGTGTGTATGTGAATTACATGTACGAATAAATATCAAATCATTCAAGAGAAGAGAAGAGTGTGAAAGAGATTGAGCAGAGTGTGGAAGAGTGTGTAGAAGCTTTTATGTGCCTAACCAAAACTATCATCAGGCTTTTGTAGAAGCTAATTTATCAATTCAACCTCATCAGATGGATTTAATTTGATTAATATGTAAGGCAGTGTGCCTAAATGCAAGTGCATTCCTTATTCATTCGTCATTATACTTTTAATAGGGTATAATCTTGTGGACTAACATCCACTGTGGTTTTTTCCCTAATAGGTTTTCTACATATAAAATCTTGGTGTCCATGTGTCTCTAATGTGTTATTGATTTATGCTTGCACTATTAGTTATCAAATATGAGATTAAAGGTTGATTAATGTTGAATAAGATTGATTTTGGTAAAAATTGACTCACCCCCCTCTTAGTTGTCTATCCTTGTTTTTCCAATATTTGGTATCAGAGCAATTTCCTCTGAAGAAGCCTAATAGCTTGAGGTGATCCGATTTGGCATCATACAAGAAGGAAAGTCCTAGATTCGATGGTACAAACTACTCTTTATGGAAAATCAGAATGGAGTTTCATTTGAAGTGCATTGGTGAACCTTTATGGAAGATTACACATAATGCATATACTATTCCTCGGAATGGTCCCTCCTTTGAAGATGAGATCAAGCAAGAAAAATTTAATACCAGGACTATAGAAGCATTGTTGAGTGCTTTGACAAATTTAGAAATGAAAAATGCGATAGGATTGAAGACTGCATATGAGATCTGGAAAAAGAATTGTATAAAGGAGATTCACTAGTGAAAAGTGCTAAGCTACAAAGTCTGAAAGGCAAATGGGAGGACATGAAGATGAGTGAAGATAAGAATACCCTTTCTTTCTCTCAAAAGATAAATGAACTGGTGATGAGCATCAGATGTGTCTGTGGAGTCTTGGATGAAGAAGAGATTGTGGCTAAAATAATTAGATTTGTGCCCCCTTCCTACAAAATAAGAGCTCATGATATCGATGAACTCAGAATGGTGAGAAATGTGACAAGAGACATGTTGATTGGAAAACTTGTTGCCTTTGAGTTAAGAGAAATTTGGTGAATCTACTCCTAAGATTGATTCTCCATTCAAATCTACTGTATCTGGGAAGAGCAAGCAGAGATATGATCTGGGAGAGAGTTCCAAAAGGACATTCAAGTATGAAGATGAGATGAAATAGATTGAAGATGGGGAAAAAGAATTAGAAGAATCGGATGCATTGATTGTGAAAAGAGAAGCCAGAGGTCATGGTAAGTACAAAGGAAAGTTACCTATTAAATGTTTTTCTTGCAGTAAGATAGGTCATTTTGCATCAATATTTCTTGAAAGAGTTTCTAAGTACAAACCTGAGAAGACTAGATTTCAAAAGAAATTTTACTATGCCGAAGAAGGTGTAATTGATGAATAATTTGATAAAGAAACTGGAAATGAAGATGAATGGGTATTCATTGCTATCAAAGAAAATAGTCAGGTGTCCACTGAATCTACTAGCAAAGTGAATGTTGAGAAAGCTCTTGTAGAAAAAATTGAAGAAAAGGATGAATGGTTAATTGACAGCGGATGCTCACATCATATGACTGGTGATAAAAGAAAGTTTGTAAGCTTGGAAAACTATGATGGTGGTGTTGTAAGATTTGGAGACAACACTTTTGGTGTGATTTGTGGCAGAGACACTATTTATTTTGGTGGTAAGCACAATACTGATGATGTTCTTTATGTAGAATGTTTAAAGCATAACTTGTTGAGTGTTGGACATATGGTAGACAAGGGTTAAAATCTTCAGTTTAAGGATGGTAAGTGCAGAATAAGGGGAAGTTATGGAAATATGATTGCTTCAGGTACAAAGACAAAAGGTAATATTTTTCACTTGAGTGTTTCTAGTGAAAGTTGTTTAATTTCTCAAATTGATGTAAGTTGGTTATGGCATAGGAGGTTGTGTCATGTGAAATTTGATAACATTGTCAAGATAAGCTCTACCCAAGCAGTCAAATATCATCCTAAGTTAGTGAAGCCTACTAACACTATGTGCAAGAAATGTCAGATGGGAAAGTAGACTAGAAGTTATTTTAGAGCAAACAGTATAGCTCTAATGGTGTACTGGACTTGATACATACTAATCTATGTGGTCCATCTAGAATCAAAATTTTGCAAGGAGAAAGGTACTTTATGTTGCTTATTGATGATTATTCTAGAATGATATGGGTTGCTTTCTTAAGAGAAAAACATGAAGCATTAGAAAATTTCAAAATCTTCATTTAACCTATGGCAGAAAATGAGACAAGTCAAAAGATCAAATGCCTAAGGTCAAATAGAGGTGGTGAATTCACTTCCCAAGAATTCAATTCTTTTTGTGAAGAGCATGAAATCCAAAGACAGCTATTTGCTCCCCGGACCCCTCAACAAAATGGATTTTTTGAAAGAAAGAACAAAACCATTCTAGACATTGCTAGACCCATGATGTTGGAAGCAAATGTTCCTCACTTCTACTGGAGAGAAGTTGTAAGTATTTTTTTGTATACCATTAATCAAGTGAATGTCAACAGTAATTCCAGTAGGACCCCTTTTGAGCTATGGTTTGGTTATAATCTTACTGTCAAGTATTTCAAAAAAATTGGAAGCAAATACTACATCAAGAGAGATGATTATGTAGGCAAGTTTGATGCTAGAAATGATGAAGGAATATTTTTAGGTTACTCTACTAAGAGTAAAGCTTACTGGTGCTTTAATAAAAGGTTGAAGAAAATGGTTGAAAGTGAAAATGTCAAAGTTGATGAAGATATTGGTAGACCATCCAGATGTAGTGTATATGATTCAGATGATCAACATGATAGTACTAATAATGGAAATAACAGACACAAAATCAACTTCAAATTGTTCTGGTGAACCAAGGGAATCAAGAAGTAAAAACTAACAGAAGTGCAGAAAAAAGAACACAAGAACAAGAAGTCATAGAAAATCCTAAAACTCCCAAGTATGTGAGGTGGATTCATTCTAACAGTCAAATCATAGGAGATATGAGCAAGGGTGTGCAAACTAGAAGAATAATTTTAGAAGAATATTGTTTAATTTCCAAAACTAAACCTAGCAATATCAATGAAGTATGCAAAGATGAATATTGGATGGAATCCATAAAAGAAGAACTAATGCGAATAGAGAAAAATGATACATGGGATCTTGTTCCTAGACCTCAGAACAAAAATGTGATTGGAACCAAATGGTTGTTTCAAAATAAGATGAATGAGCAAGGTGAAGTGGTCAAAAACAAAGCAAGACTGGTTTGCAAAGGGTACTCACATATGGAAGGTATTGATTTTGAAGAAACTTTTTCCCCTATTGCTAGAATTGAAGCTGTAAGATTATTTCTTGATTATGCTACTTTCAAGAATTACAAAGTCTATTAGATGGATGTGAATTCAACATTTCTAAATGGTGATCTAGAAGAAGAAGTCTATGTTGAGCAACCAGATGGATTTCACCCGACTAACAAAGAAAATATGGTATGACTATTGAAGAAAGCTCTTAATGGACTTAATCAAGCTCCTAGAGCTTGGTATGCTAGATTGGATAGATACTTGTTGAAACTTGGATTCAATAAAGGTACTCTTGATAGCAATATATATTTCAAGCTGGATCAAAATAAAGAATTGATCATTGAAGTCTTTGTTGATGACATTATTTTTGAAGGTAATGATGATTTGTGTATGAAGTTTGTTGATGAAATGAAAATTGAGTTTGAAATGTCGATGATAGGAGAGCTGAAATTCTTTTTAGGATTACAAATCACTCAGTCAGATGATGGAATTTTCATATCTCAATCTAAGTATGTGAAAGAGTTAGTGAAAAAGATTGGCATGGAAGATTCAAAGCAAATTGGTACACCTATGGTAACCAGATGCAAACTTACACAGAATGATGATTCTCCTAAAGAAAATCAAACAAGATATAGGTCAATGATTTATGGATTAATCTATTTCACTCAGACTAGGCCAGATATAATGAATGTTGTATGCATGGTTGCTAGATATCAAGTTGATCCTAAAGAGTCTCATGTGACTAGTGTGAAAAGAATCTTCAGATACCTGAAAGGGATAGTTGATCTTGGTCTTTGGTATCCTAGGGATGATGTCCTTATCTTGAGCACTTTCACTGATGTTGATTGGGAAGGAGATGTGGATTATAGGAAGAGTACCAGTGGCGGTGCATTCCTCTTAGGGAAGAATTTGGTATCTTGGCTAAGAAAAAAGTAGAATTTTGTTTCATTATCTACTGCTGAGGTAGAATATATTGATGTTGCAAATAGTTGTACTCAAGTATTGTGGATGAAGAAAATGTTGAGAGATGTCATAATTTATTATGAAGAATCTATTGCCATATTATGTGACAATTCAAGTTCCATAAAAATTTCTAAGAATCTAGTGTTGCATTCAAAGACAAAGCATATATCCATCAAATATCACTTCTTAAGAGATAAAGTAAGTGATAAAGAAGTTAGACTGGAGTATATACCTACCAAGGAGAAAATTGCAGACATATTTACTAAGCCATTTCCTAAGGATACTTTTGAGTACCTTGGAGGAAAGTTAGGGGTGGTTTCCCCTCCTGATTAGAACTAAGTGATGCAGGTCTTTGTATTAGTCCATGAATTCATAGCCATATCCTATTCTGGATTGATGTTGTGGTGGTTTCTACTCAAGGGGATTAGTCAGATGATTCAAATATATGATCAGAGAATATGTAACTTTTCCATTGATTTCAAAGGGGGCAAAGAACAATGTGAAAAATAAGGGAGAAGAATAAAGTGGAAGAAGGAAACAGGAAAAGAGTGCACAATCTAAGGGGGAGATTGTTGGAGAAGAGCTAGTTGGGTTGATGGTATTTTTCACATCATGTGTTGCCATCAATTCCAAAGGGGGAGATTTTTGGATGTTATGGTTATGTTTCTGATATGTGGTTTCCATTGATGTCAACACTATTAGAATTCATGTTTTTCAAGGTTACATATGTCGAGAAGATTGAGAAAATTGTAAAAAATATATTGCAGACAACCAGTGAAGCTGAGATGGTCAAAGTGTTGGAAATTTTTGTTCGTAGATGATCAAGTGGTGCACCTTAAAGGGTTTGTTTCTGAGTCTATATAGTGTGTTTTTTGAAAGTTTCAGTGGTACGCATCAAGATTTGAGAATCTTATAAAGTTCTATGTTCCTAAAGTCATTATGTTACTGTAGCCGGTGTTCTTGGAAGAAGAGGATGAAATTTGGGCAATTTCAGTTGTTGTGCATGTTCTTGTAACGTTCATGGATGAGTCTATATCTTTCTTTATCCTTGTTGTATGTCTGCATTGATCAGAGTGTTCATGATTAGAGATTTTTCTAATGTGTGCTCGAGTTTTCATGTTCTTGGCCGACATGATGGTGGTAGCGTGTTGTGAATCCATGAGGATTAATATTTTATTGTTTGACATGTTTGAAGGTGTTTATTTGGGTCCTCACTATGTTGTGACTGACTTGTGTTGGTCCACATTAAGATTTATTTATGTATTTAGGTCGACAGTTGTAATTTATTCTTTATTTTGTGGCCGCCTAAATAGTTGATGTAAATTCGTGTAGTAGATATATAAGAGTAGTTGTTTTCCTCATCTTGATGGATGCTCGGTGTGTGTATGTGAAGTACATGTGTGAATAAAGATCAAATCATTCAAGAGCATAGAAAAGTGTGAAAGATATTGAAGAAAGTGTGGAAGAGTGTGTAGATTTTTTTATGTGCCTAATCGAAACTGTCATTAGGCTTTTGTAGAAGCTAATTTCTCAATTCAACCTCATCAAATGGATTTAATCTGATTATTGTATGTAAGGTAGTGAGCCTTCCTCTAAGCAATGAGCTCTATGTAGTGTGCTTGAATGCAAGAGCATTCCTTATTCATTCTTCATTATACTTTTAACAAAGTATAATCTTGTGGACTAACATCCACCGTGGTTTTTCCCATAATAGGGTTTCCACATATAAAATCCTTGTGTTCATTTATCCCTGATATGTTAATGATTTATGCTTGCACTATTAATAATCAGATCTGAGATTAAACATTGATTAATGTTGAATAAGTTTGATTTTGGTAACAACTGATTAACCCCCCTCTCAGTTGTCTATCCTTGTTTTTCCAACAGTACGTTGTTGGAGCCAAATGAGGAGCTTGCAGCAAGAAGAACAATAGTGTAGAGTGAAGCAAGAGTGTGAGAGTAAGATAATGAGAGAATGAAGTGTTAGAATATGAGAGAGAGCATGCAAGAGTGAAATAATTGGAATGAACTGAGTTTGAATTGGTAAAATGGAGGAAAGAGGTCAAATTTTGGTAGTCAAGGGGGGGTAGGTAACATTACTCTTCACAACCAATGGAAAATGTAACATTTCTATAGATCTTAGGGGCAAGAATCTTGTCAAGATGAAAGTACAATGCATTCATCCCTGACAAAAATTCCTCCATCAATACAAAAAGACACAACTAGGTGGAAGGGACAAGGTGGCAGTGGTGGATTTTACATCATCGGGTTTATATTTTCTAAGGTAGGGGAAAACATGGGGAATTCATTAGGGTGAAAATTCACACCATTTTTCCCCCACTTTAGTGAGCATATGTGTCGGTGCAGATGTGAGGTAAAGTAGAAAGATATTGAAGAGAATATACCTTAACTGTCAAGGAAGTAGATCTTTGATTTGATGCACCTAGACATAAAGGAGTTAGCTCCACAAGTTCTTGATCCTACAAAATTTGACATAAGCTTTACAAGTTCTCAGTCCTGCAAAGGGAGCACCACAGGTTTGTTGCAAGTATGAAAGTATTGTCATTGATGTCAACTAGTTATCAACTAGTTGTAGTTGTCATTAATGTCATGGATTTAGGTTATTGGTTGTATATGTTGAGGATATTGAGAAAATTGTAATGAATAAAGGTTGCAGGTATTCAATGGTTGCTCTGGTTTTTCTCCAAGTTTTTCTCCTATGTTGGTATGGTTAGGATATGTTATTCATTGTTGGTGGAAGATGCAATATCTATGTTTTTGATCTCTAGATCGATTTATTGTGCGAGTTTTGTTCACCAGATGTGAACTATTTTTTCAGTGTCTCTAGCTGAGGTCCAGGAGAAATGTAGCTACTCCCACTTAATTCTTGTTTGATTATTATGACTTGTGGTTCTCAGGATATGTTGTTAAGGTTGTGTTGAAGAAATTTTTGTTATCTAGAAGATTGGATCGTGCTAAGGATGTGTGTACCTAATTTCTCTGTGTTTTACACTAGTTTGGTTGACCTTGTGTTTAGCACTACTTTCAAAGATTGCAGAAGCATGTTGAAGCGTATGTTTGGGTTGCTCTCATTCTAATTCCACCTTAGAATTTTTTGGCACCGACCTAATTTGAATTTGAATTTTGGTGTGTGTGGTCAACTTTGGGTATATTTAAAAGTTGAAGATGGTATAAATACAGGATGATATATTGTTGAAAAGATATGCACATGCAAAGGAATAGATGTGGGGTTGATGCAAGATAGATGTGAATTTGAGTAAGTGGTTGTGTATATCAATGTAAAGTCTAATTGCAAGTTTTTTGGAAGTAGTGAGTTGAATGTGTACTCTATGATTCAAGCATGTTTGCAAGTGTGTGAGGGAACTGTGGTGAAAATCTTTGTTGCATTAAGATTTTCTTCTCTCTATAACAAATCTCTTCTATCATCTTTGTATCTGTGTGGTAGTGAGACCTCCAGGTGGTTAACCCTTGTTGGACAGTGAGTCTTAATCCAAACAATGAGTCTTGTTTTGGCAATAAGCCTTCTTTAGCAGTGAGCCTTTGTATTTAACTTTGATATTTTCTATATTGTGAGTTAATCCTCACCATGTTTTTTCCTTTATTGGATTTTCCATGTAAATATAGTGTTGTTGTGTGCATATGGTTTATACTTATTTTAGCTTTTGCATTTGCACTTAATGATTAATTATATTTGCAAAATAATAGTTTTGTGAATGGTAATTGAATGAATCACTGGTGATTTTTGTAAAGGAAAATTTTGTTACAACTAATTCACCCCCTACTAGTTGTCTTGCTCAACAATTGGTATCAGAGCTAAGTTCCTTGGAGAATATCTTAATTGCTTAAGGAAGGTCTGGGTTGGCGAGCAAGATCACTATTGAGTTCCTTAGGTTCTATGGGACTAATTATAGCATCAAGAGAATAAAGATGGAAGGATATCTAGAATACTATGGATATGATGTTGAGAAAGCTTATAAGACTACCTATACTGCTCCTGCTAATGGTCCAAGTTTTTCTAATGAAATCAAGGCACATGAGGCGAATATAAAGGAAAATTATATTATGATGAATAGTCTTTCACGGTCCGAATTGATTAAAATTTCACATCTAAAGTCTGCTAAAGAAGTTTGAGATATATTAGAAAAAATTCATGCAGGGAATGAAAAGGTCAAAGAAGAAAATTTACAAAACTTGGAAGCACAATTTGAGATCTTGCACACGTCTAAATATGAAAACACTAAATCCTATATCCAAAGAGTGGATGATCTGGTAGGTGAAATGTGAGGACTTGGTGCAACAATGGATGAGCCTAGAGTAGTGAAGAAGATTCTAAAAACTCTTCCTGATGCATATAGTGAAAAGGTATCTACTGTTGAAGAATACGTGGACTACAAGACATACTAAAGATCAATTGTTGGGTACTTTAACCTTATATGAAATGAGAACTAAATTTGAGAAATGGATCCAAAATAAAAATTGCTTTTAAGGCTACAACTAGTAAAGATCTAGATGAAGAAAAGCTTGATGAAGTAGAAGCTAACTTTGTGAGAAGGATGAAGAAGGGCTCTGGTAAGTATAAAGGTAAGCTACCTTTTAAATGATTTTGTTGTGGAGGAATTGGTCATTATGCTTCAAGATGTCCAAAAAGAGCTAAGAGGAATAAACATAATAGATTAAACAAAGAAAACAAAGGAAAGAAGATCAACAAAGCATACTATGTGAATGAGAATGCCAATATTTTTGATGAAGAATTTGATTATGGAGATTTTGATGATAGTTAATTATTGTTCATGGCTATAAAATATGAATCTAATTTTGCTAATACTGAAAGATAGGTGAAAGAAAATGCTCCAAAAAAGAGTGAAGGTATGGTGATTTTTGCTCCTCATGCTAAACACAAAAAGAACTATCGAGTTATTGATATTTGTTGTTCACATCACATGACTGGTGATGAGAATAAGTTTTTAAATCTTGAAAATTATGATGGTGGCTTAGTTAAACTCGGAGATGATACTAGTGCTAAGATTTTTGGAATAGGTTCAATAAGTTTTGATGGAAAGCATAATATTGATGATGTCTACTATGTTAAGGGTTTAAGGCATAACCTTTTAAGTGTTGGATAGGTGTGTAGTAAAGGATATAACCTTGTTTTTTAGAATGAAAGATGTGAAATTAATAAAGGATCCATAATAGTGATTGTTGTTGGTAAGAATTCTTAAGGAATCATTTATCAACTTAAGGGTGTTGATGGGCATTTCTTTATGACTCAGATTAATTATAGTTGGTTGTGGCACTGAAGGATGTGTCATATGAATTTTGATAATTTGGCAAGAATTAGTTTTGTGCATGTTGTAAGAGATCTACCAAGGATTACAAAGCCTGTTAATGCTATTTGCAAGAATTGTCAATTTAGAAAGCAAACTAGAAACAACTTTAGATGAAAGGAACAATCTACTAATGGACCACTGGATTTGATTTTACACAAATCTCTATGGTCCTATAAGAGTGATAATTTTGCAAGGTGAAAGGTACTTTATGTTTTTAATTGATGATTACTCTAGATACACATGGGTTACATTCATTAGAGAGAAATATGATGCATTAGAAAGATTCAAGGCATTTAAGGCTATGGTTGAAAATGAAGCAAATTTGGCAATAAAATGCTTGAGGTCTAACAGAGGTGGTGAATTCACCTCCCATGAGTTTAATATGTTTTGTGAAGTTCATGGAATAAAAAGGCAATTGTCTACTCCTATAACTACTCAAAAAAATGGAGTTTTTGAAAAAACAAAACAATTCAAGAAGCTGCAAGATCAATGATTACTGAGGTTGGTCTATCAGAATTTTATCAAAGAGAAGCTATTTATACCATTTTTTGTGTGTTTAATCGAGTTCAAGCAAGGCTAACAGTAAAAAGACCCCCTATGAGCTATGGTCTAGAAGAATTCCTATGGTCAAGTATTTCAAAGTATTTGGATACAAATGTTATATCAAAAGGGATTAAGAAAAATTAGGGAAATTTGATGCTAGATGTGATTAAGGCATCTTCCTTGGATACTCTACTAGATGTAAAGGTTATAGGTGTTTCAATAAAAGGTTGAGAAAGATTGTAGAAAACACCAATGTCAAGGTGGATGAATCATTGAATAATTCAATTGAGGTTGATGGATATGTATCAGATGAACCCGATTGTATAAAAATTGAAAAAGATGTTGAAGAACAGGAAAAGAAAACTGAAGAAAATTTTAAAGAAGAGGAAGCTCCGATGGTGTCACCAAAGACAGCTAAATATGTATAGAAAAATCATTCAGAAAGTCAAATCATTGGAGACAAGACAAAAGGAGTATTTACAAGAAGCGGAGCTACTGCTAGTGAGATAAATCTGTGTTTAATTTCTGAGATTGAATCGAAGACTGTAAGTGAAGCATGTAATGATGAAAATTGGATGAAAGTTATGAAAGAAGAACTTATGCAGATTGAGAAGAATCAAACTTGGAATTTGGTACCTAGAATGACAAATAAAAACATAATTGGGTCAAAATGGGTGTTCAAAAACAAGTTGAATGAAAATGGAGAGGTGGGTTAAAATAAAGCAACGCTTGTGTGTAAGGGCTACTCACAAGTAGAAGGTATAGTTTTTTAGGAAACCTTTGCTCCAGTGGCAAGGATGGAAGCTATTTGAATGTTCTTAGCATTTTCTACTCATAAAAATTTCAAATTTTATTAGATGGATGTTAAGTTTGCATTCTTGAATGGTGAATTGGAAGAAGTGTACATGAAACAACCAAAAGGATTTCAGTTGTTAGATCAACCAAATATGGTCTACAAATTAAAGAAATATTTATATGGATTGAAGAAAGCTCTAGAGCTTGGTATGCAAGGTTGGACATATATTTGATTCAACAAGGATTCAATAAAGGTACGACATATAGTAATATGTATTTTAAAATTGAAAATGACAAGATCTTGAGAGTAGTTGTATATATTGATGACATTATCTTTGGAGGAAATGAAACAATGTAAAAAAAATTTGTTGAAGAGATGCAAAAATAATTTGAGATGCCTATGTTTGGTGAGAAGAACTTCTTTCTTGGGCTAAAAATTAATCAAAGAAAGAAAGGGATTTTTATTTCACAGTAAAAATATGAAAGAGAGACATTGAAGAAGTTTGGAATGGATGGCTCCAAACCGGTATCCACTCCTATGGTGAATGGTTGAAAATTAAGCAAGAATGATGATTCACCTAAGGCTTATTAGAGCAAGTACAAATCTATCATTGGAGGATTATTGTATTTGGCTACTACTAGATTAGATATAATGCATGCAATTTGTCTCGTGGCTAGATTTTAAGAAGATCCAAGAGAAATACATGTTGTTGTTAAGAGGGTATTCAGATATTTGAATGGCACTTCGATTATGACTTGTGATATCCTAGGGATACTAATTTTACACTAAGTGCATATACAAATTTATATTGGGTTGGTTGTGTAGATGATAGGAAAAGTACAAGTGGTGGTGCATTCTTTCTTGGTTGCAAATTGGTGGCTTGGTTGCGTAAAAACCAAGATTCAGTTTCTTTATCTACTACTGAAGTTGGGCATATTGCTATTGAATCTTGTTGTACACAAGTTTTATGGATGAAACATACATTAAAAGATATTAAAATAATGTATGATGACCCCAATTCTATCTTTTGTGATAACACGAGTGCAATTAACATTTTAAAGAATCCAATGATGCACTCAAGAAAAAAGCATATATCTATTAGGTATTACTTTTTCTTTTTTTTGTTGGAGATACCCCCGAGGGGGGGGCCTTTAGCTTAGTAGCCAAGGTCTGAGGGGTATCCATTCTGCCAAAATCAGCCCAGGGCACGATTCCGACCTCATCCCTTTTTAGGCGTCGAGGATATGCACTCAGCAAGACTTGGTCCCTAGTGGGCTCAGTCCGAACCTTTCAACTTCAGCAATAGACCAATGAGAGAGAAGGTTGTGGAGAATGAAGTAAATCTTGATTATGTACCTATGAAGGATCAAGTTTCTTATATATTTACAAAGGCTCTTCCTAAAAATACTTTTGAGTATCTCCAAGAGAAGTTAGGGTTATTTTCCCTCCTTTTTGAACTAGATGCACCAGTCCAATGGGTCTATGGATCTATATTTCTTTTGGATTGATGTTTGATGACTACCTATTAGGGGGAGAAGGTAGTGTTTTATGTTTTCATTAAACAAATTGTGTGGGTGTACTTATAAGGGGGAGTACTTAGCACTAGTAATAGTGTTCTAATGTCATAGGAGAAATCAGCAAAAATATATTTTGCCTTTTCCATTGATGTCAAAAGGCGAGATGAGGAAGATGTGAAAAAGATTATCATCTGAGGGGGAGAAAGTAAAATCATGAGGAAATGTGTTTAGAGTTGTCATGTTGTATTTGATGGTTTTTCACATCATGTGTTGCCATCAATGACAAAGGGGGAGATTGTTGTAAGTATGAAATTGTTGTCATTGGTGTCAACTGGTTAAGTGGTTATCAACTGGTTGTTGTTGTCATTAATGTCATGGATTTGGTTTATTGGTTGTATATGTTGAGGATATTGAGAAAATTATAATGAAGAAAGGTTGCAGGTATTCAATGGTTGCTCTGGGTTTTTATCCTATATTGGTATGGTTAGGATATGTTGTTCATGGTTGTTGGAAGTTGCAATATCCAGATTTTTGGTCTCTACATCAACGTATAATGCGAGTTTTGTTCACCGATTGTGAATTGTGTTTTTCAGTGTCTCCGGTTGAGGTTCGAGAGAAATGTAGTTGCTATGGATTTCTTCTTGTTTGAGTCTTATGACTTTAAATTCTCAGGATATGTTTTTAAGGTTGTGTTGAAGACAACTTTGTTATCTAGAAGATTAGATCGTGCTAAGGATGTGTGTACCTAATTTCTCTATGTGTTTTACATTGGTTTGGTCGACCTTGTGTTTAGTACTACTTTCAAAGATTTTGGAATCATTTTGAAGCATATGTTTGGGTCACTCTCATTCTCATTCCACCTTCGATTTTTTTGGTGCTAATCTAATTTAAATTTGAATTTTGGTGTGTGCGGTTGACTTTGGATATATTTCAAAGTTGAAGATGGTATAAATACAAGATGAGATATTGTTGAAAATATATGCACATGCAAAGGAATATATGTGAGATTGATGCGAGATAGATGTGAAGTTGAGTAAGTGGTTGCACAGATCAGTGCAAAGTCTAATTGTGATTTTTCCAGTAGTGAGTTGAAGATGTACTCTATCATTCAAGCATGTATGCAAGTGTGAGTGAATTGTGGTGGAAATCTCTATTGCATTGAGATTTTCTTCTCTCTCTAATAGATCTCTTCTATATTATTGTATCTATTTGGTAGTGAACCCTCTGAGTCATTAACCCTTGTTGGATAGTAAGTTCTGATCTAGATAGTGAGTCATGTTTTGGTAGTGAGCCTTTGTATTTAGTTTTGATATTCTCTATATTGTGAGCTAATCCTCATCGTGTTTTTTTACTTATTATGTTTTCCACGTAAATCTGGTGTTTTTGTGTGCATATGGTTTTTACTTATTTTAGCTTCTACATTTGCACTTAATGATTAATCATATTTGCAGAATAACAATTTTGTGAATGGTAATTGAATTAATCACCGATGATTTCTGTAAAGGAAAAAATTGTTACAACTGATTCACCCCCCCTCTCAGTTGTCTTACTCAACAAGGTTCTTGGTCTTGCAAGGCTTGACATGAAAGGCTTCTACAAGTTCTTGATTTTGTAGAATTCGGTATGAAAGATCCTTATAGGTTCTCAATCTTGTAAGGCAAGCTTGATGAGGTGCTCGGTCTTGCTAGAAAACCTTGATGTAGAGGATATTTACATGTTATTGGTCCTGGAAAGTAACATGCTAACTTGTAGACAAAACATGTTAGGCGAAAGGGCCAAAACAAATAGACACATTATAGAGCATGTAGTTGAAGGAGAATTTTATAAAGGGATCCCTTCGGGAACCCTTCAAGACAACAAGGGGCCCACTCAAAGAGACACTCGAATTTGAAAGAAGTGACATTTTCCACAAATGATTTTATCATCAAGGACTCCTTTTGAAAGATCTCTTTTGTCAAGGAATCTGGTAGAAAGAATGCTCCTTCTCAAAGGCAAGTTTTCAGATTTCTTCATTAGAAAAAGTACTCCTTTTTCAAAGGAATTTTTTTAGATTATTTCATTATGAATTCTTTTTTGAAAGAAAAATTTCACTAAGGGGTCGTTGTTGAAGAATTCATCATTTGAAAAAAAAACAGTAATGGATTCTTTGGCCATAAAATTCACCTTATCGAAAATAAAAAAAGCATGGTAGCCCCCCCTTAGGATGGTGTGTGCTACATAGGGGAGCATGTAGCATCCTAAGGGGAGAAAGAAGAGTTAGATATGTTGTGGCCTATGAGACATGGCAATATGTAACCGTGTAGTGTTTTCACGCACACAAGGGGCAATACATAGGCACCACAACATCACAAAGCAAACAAAGTGGTGCAAGGGCACCATGGACATTTTGTTTTATTGATGCATTTAGGTGTCTAGGTTGGTGATTTAGGTGTTTTTTCAATTTATTTGTGTACTAAGGTCGAATCAAGACCATTTTTAAATATATGTTGTCATGTAGGTTCATTCTTAGGTGTTTGGTGAAATTTAATAAAGAAATATAAAAGTTGCTTTGCAACTTATCAAAACTGCTTGTAAGTAGAAGGTGAATAGTCATATGGAGTGAATCTTATTTTTAACCGATGAGTTACAATTGCATGATGTTATTTTGGCCTCAAAAACTTTGAGGAAACATCATTGAATCATTTGGAGCACAAAAGAATAGAAAAAGGCTTTGTTTTCTACAGTCTTGGTCTATTTTCTGAAGATTTCTTGATCTATATAGCCTCGTATAGTAGTGTTTTGAACTGAAACTTACATGAGAAGTTGATATAGTGAATAAGAATTCCTTTTAACATGGTGTGGTTGATTTTCATTAGGTTTTAAGCCTATTAGAGTCATTTTGTTGTAGACTGTCTAGAAACCCTCATTTTAAGGGTTTGTGGTAAAAAAATGTGAATAACAGTCCATTCCACCGTTGTACTCTAGTAAAAATCAATGGAATGGAGGCTTTAGGTTTTCTTTTATTGTTTTTGTTATCTTTTGGAGCAGGGTATGGAGTTTGTAGACTTTGTTTCCAAGCCCTAGCCTAACATCCTCATGTTTTGGCTAGGTAGGGTAGTGATAGTGTAGGACAACAATTTGTATGTGTTTTTTGTTGATAAAATATCCTAAATGGGACCCTATATGATAGGTTTAGACCATTTATGAATATTTCAGGTGTTTGGGGATTGATTTATTTGTAGGTTCTTTGTAAAAGTGGCCTAATTGGCCTTGTTCTTGGCGTAGCATACCTAATTAGAGAGTCTTATTCCAAAACAACCTATACCACAATTGACATATGTTGAATGCAAACCTAATGGGTGTTTGAAAAGGTTTTGTTCCTATGATGAAATGACCTTCTCTAAAATATATGCTTTAAAATATAGATTTGGAGACCTAGTTGTGAAGACTAGTGAGTTTGTGCAAATCACCATTGTTGGAGTCTTGAGGCTTAAGAGGTGAGTGAATTGTGTTGTATTGTGTTTAGTTGAACCTATTCCACAACTATTCTACATCACAAAGAGAGAAAAAAAAAGACAAATAAAATAAGGGATAGACAAAAATAAAGAAATCAAGAGATAGGGGGATTTAGGAGTTTGGGGTCAAATCTGTTCATATATATAAATAGGTAGCACATGACGTATGAATGAATTGTCATCAATACCAAAATTTCCTAGATCATGAAGAAGAGCACATGAAGACAAAGAAATTTAAAAATTGGGTCAACATGGAAGAGGGCCTCAATGCCCCAAATGCTTTGCATTGTCCCCAATTATCAAAAAGAAAATTTACAACATATAAAAGAATGATGATACACATAGAAGAAGTTTACGATAAATTTTCTAGGCCTGTATCCAAGCACCTACAAGGGTACGAAGGGTCCTCTAGGTAAGATAAAAAATACATAAAAATAAGAACATGGGAACACAAACACACACAAAAATCTAATCCATTAATAAAGAAGAGCTACCACCCTACTCATCGACCAACATGTCATCATGATCCCAATATAGAGAATTATAGGGGGAGGGAGGATGGACCTACAAGGACAGGATAGTGAGGTAAATACCCTCTAACTCTCCTGCAACAATATCCAAGGAAGAAGTCCCCTTAAGGTCTTCCTCTTTGAGATCTTGTGAGGTAAAGGTCATCAATCTCACAAAGATTGAGGATAGAGCCAGGATATCATCCATCGAGTTCAAAATGCACTTCACTAGAGAGCTATTTATTAATCGGGTGGGAGGAGGAGGCACCCTAGATCCACTTTCAACCTCATCAAGAGGGGCAGTGGCAAACTTAGGGGACATAGGGGCCACCTCCATCATGAGGACAATGCAAGCCAAAACAAGACCTATCTCCTAAAAAGGTGAACCCTTCTTCCACCCACTACTCAACTGAGGTCATCCTCTAGGTTACGCTTCAACAAAGGATGTTTGATCCTCATGGAAGAAGTGGTGGTAGATGAGGGAAATGATAGAGATGCAACATACACCACTGTCATGTTCGACATGTCTATGGATTGATAAAAGGGAGGGATGTTCGAGAGGTGCATCAAAAGATGAGGCTCTATGGAAGGAGCGATGAAGACTTGAACCCTTTTGGGGTGAGGATCATCAACACCCATTGGGGGAGTCAAAAGTAGAATGAAGGTGATTGGAATTGAAGAATAAATAGTAGAAGGAAGTGACATAGTAGAGGAAGATGTAGAAATAGGAGCTACTAGCTCCCCCTCTATCTTTTATGAGGTAGCTTGTTCTGTGACCAAATATTGTATCCTACTCTTTCAAATCTAGGCACTAGAAGTTGTAGCCTAAGAAGAGATGAGAGGTTCTTGTTTTGTCATAGGATTGTCCTCCACAACCATGGTCAGTGGAAGGACAACCTCCTAGATAGGAGCAAGTGTAGGGAGCACAAGAGAAGAGACAATAGCAAGTGGAGAAGAAAACACAAGTGCCTCAACAATGGGCCTCTTCCCATTCACAGTCGAAGAGGCGAGATGAAGAGCGATAGGAGGATGTGGAGGTTAAGACATAAGAGTGGACCCACAAGCATGAGCAAGCTTCCCCTTCCCCTTTTTCTAGGAGGAGGAGGCAACTTTCTATTACGCAATCATGGAACGTTTCATGAAAATAGTGTAAGGAAACACTGGATAGCTCATTTTTGGTCCCTCTCCCCCAATCTTATATTTGAAATAAGCATGGTACAACAAGTATCCCTTGGGAGGGAGAGGCTCGATTGGAGTAGGCCAAAAGTGGTCCAATGAAAATCCCCCACATGACACTAGTGGTTTATAACTGGTGTTGTGCACTATGTGCACAAAGCCCTCATGTAAGAATTTGAGACACTTATGAACCATCGAAGCGACATTGTTCATGGAGACTAGCCAAGGAATGCCTAGCCTCAATTTGAATAGGTCTGACTCTAGGATTATAATAAAGGAAGTATCAACAGCCTTGGGTCCTACAAAGATCAAAAGAGAAATAGAGCCAAGAGGAGGAACTGAGATTCCATCATGTATACAAATAGTAACCTTCGATTCTTTGTATTCCTCCCTATGCAAAGTGTTTATAAATATAAATTCTTTATTTATAACATTCACTTGGCTTGTCAAGTCAACTAGGACACCAATCATAATGTTTCCATTGATTTGAGCAAGAATATACAAGGGAGAAGGATCCTTATTCAGAGGCAAGTCCTACGAGATAAATGTTATGTCAAGTGATGCACTCAGAGATTGGGTTGGAGGAATACATAAGAATGAGACCATATTGATGTATCCTAATGGTACAAACTTAGAGGAATTAAAAGGTTCAACGATTAAGTTTGCAAAATGAGATGAAAATGGGTGAATTTAGCAATTCACGGTTAGCCTTTTCCATAGAATTATTAAAATTATACTTTTTTCCATCGAGATGGATGTGACCATCATAGATGCGATCTTGGATCTCATGATGTAGATGCACACATCTTTCGGTATCATGTCAGTGTACTCAATGGTATCGGAAAAAAAATTCTCATCATACCGATCATGATAGGGCTCAATAAGAGGTCACAGGTCTAGTAGTGTTAAGACTATGTCTTTTAGTAACATTTTTAAAATAGAAGTGTAAGAATTTGATAGCTTTGTAAAACACTTAATGCACTTCAGGCTATTATCGTTAGACATAGAGACCACGTTTGCAACAACCTTATTCTTACCAGACATTGAAACTACAAACTGACCATTTGAATGGGAATGTGAGGAAGATCCCTCAAGTTGTGCAACCATCTGTTGGTATTCTCATAGTGTGACACATAAATATCCATAAGAGGGATACTTCATTAATGCAAATTTTTCCTACCAAGGCCTCTATAGGTTTTCGATGAAAACCTTTTGAACATTTGAGTTGGGCAAAGGATACGTGATTTATGAGAAAAGTGCTTGATAACAAGCAATAAAATTAGTGATCTTCTCATTGTCCCCTTCCTTACATCGGATGAGATCTAAAAAGGTCATATTTGATCCTATATTAGCTTGGAATTGTTGGAGAAACTGATTTACTAGCTAATCAAACGAAAATATGGAATTTTCTGGTAAGGAACAGTACAACTCAAGGGAAATATCCTTAAGAGACCTTAGAAACAACTTATCCATTAGAGCATCGTGATGGAAGAATTTGACGCACATGGTGTTAAATGTCGAAATGTGCAGCCAAGGATCTCCTTTACAACCATATTTTTTAAATCTTAGAATCTCCAACCCCTTAAGGATAAGAGTGTTCAAAATAGCTATTGATAAAGAACTATCATGAAAGAAGAGTTGAAAGATAGGTTATGAAGTATCATTGAACAAGTTCGCTAACTGGTTCTACATTTGACCCATGTTCTCAAACAAGGCATTCAAGACAGGACCAGTGGAATTGCCACTAGAGCCACCAGCTCCCATTCTTGCAAAGACCTTTCCCCCAGGTCCAACATGGGCTCTGGAACTACCATCAAGAACATTAGAGTTGGCAGAGTTGAAACCTAAGGGTACCTTGTTTACTTTAGTGATGGGGGTTAAAGAACAATGGTAGAGTTGATGGATGAGCCTGTCTCAACCATGTACACTGACACCTTCGGCATCAAGACTTCTATTTTTCCTTCAGTGTTCTGGGACCCAAGGTCTTAGGTGATGTCTAACCTAGGGTTGTATGATGGGACATGAGTGTGCACTATGTCGATGATACCCCAGAGGAATTCAAGACCTACCTAGTCCTTGTCCAACATAACTCTCAAGTCATTAACAACCTTAGCGGCCCTAGCTATAATTATTTATTTTCCAAAATACTCCCTAAAATATAAAAGCCTTTTGTTTAAGGCAAGAAGTTTCTTTGTGGGAATCTCAAGAGCCTCATCTTCCTCCATAGATGAAGTGAAAGGAGAAGAGGGAGGAGTAGGAACATGAGGTTCTTCCCCAAAGGGAAGAGAAAAACTTGTATTTGTTCTAGAGACTTAACTCTTCAAAAGAGGGACTTGTAGTGACCTTCTTAGAATCCATTTCTATATGTCACACACTTCTTCTAACAACATGCCTAGAGGTTGTATATTGAGTTGTAAATCTCATAAATATTTACAACACACGAGCCTAAAACACACTTGAGATGTGAGAGAAGAGTTCTCGACACAAACAAATGGAAACGAAGACTTTCATGTCGGGTTCGCCAGAAATGTAGAGTAGGGGGGTCTATCACCCTCAGGACTCTAGGTCATAGGAGAGTCCCAAGGAATGGATTTCTCTAAACTACCTTGGGTTTGACTAGATATTTTTCAAAGGATGAAATATTGAAGCTTAAAAGGAAGGGCAAGTAGCACATCACTTTCCTTCGACTAAACTAGGTGTTTACAAAATCAGAAGAGCCAACTACAAAGGTTTTTATTTACTTCCTAGACAACTCACTATCTCAAGATGACAACACAGATCTCAAACTCCAATGTGGTGCATTGGCATCTCAGGGATGTGTTGGCATCCTATATAGATAGAGGTCTAGAAAGAAAGAAGGAAACACTATGAGCCTACTAACTATTTTACTGGTTATGTTTTTTATTTTGAGAAAAAGTAAAAAAATTATAGAAAATGAAATACTTGAAAGGAAACTATTTGAAATGAATTATTCTATAAATGATGAAGAGAAGATAGAAAAAGGCACCATGCTTCCCATGACTTGATTCTTGAATTAGATCCACTTGAATGTGCCTACATACATAGAAATGAGAAAAAAATTGGGTTGTGTTAGAGTCTACCTCAGTCAGACCCTTATTTTGGTTTTCCTACCTCCACATATAGAAAATATGCCACAAGATATGGAAATCGATAAAGAAAGTAGAAAGGAATTAGTACAACTAAATAGAAAGAAAATACAACTGAAATTTTATCCAATAAACATGATTATTAAACCAAATAGAAAGACACAAAGTTACCTTCCCAACTACAAGCTCTCAAGGCCAATAGTGGAAATAATAGAATGACACCACCACAGAAAGAAGATGAAGCTTGATGATCCTGCAATGAGAGTGGTGTTGCAACAAGAGTATGTTTTTGGAGCCAAATGAGGAGCTTACATAAAGAAGAAAAATGGTGTAGAGTGAAGCAAGACTGTGAGAGTGAGAGAATGAAATTTTAGAATGTGAGAGAGCATGCAAGAGTGAAATAATTGGAATGAATTGAGTTTGAATTGGTTAAATGGAGGGAAGAGGACAAATTTCCTTTGTCAAGGGGGGTAGAGAATGTTTCTCTTCGTAGCCAATAGAAAACATTTTTTTTTTTCAAATCCTAGGGGCAAGAATCTTGTCAGGTCTGTAGAGTGTCTTCGACGAAAAATTCTCTGACAACGAAAAAAGACACAGCTAGGTGGAAGGAAGAAGGTGGAAGCAGATTTTACACTATCAACTTTATATTTTCTAGGGTAGGGGAAATTAAATGGGGAATTTTCCTAGGCTGAAAATTTGAGCCATTACACCAACACAAGCCAAATTTTTGAAAGCCAAGACAAACCTAAAACTCAAAATTTTAATACACACCAAAATTTGAAAGAGAAAGTCGATGCTCTTGTACCATTTTTACTTCTCTTGAAATTACCAAGATCTTTGAGTTCAAATGCACCCCTTGGATGCATGCCATATACAATATATAATGGGCTCAAATGTGTACTCCTATTTGGAGAATCATTATATACAAACTCAACCTGTGCTAAAGCCATATCCCAATTACTAGGTGTGTTTCCAACAAGACACCTCATATTACCCAAAATTTTATTGACCACTTATGTTTGACCATCCGATTGGGGATGGTAAGCTGATTTAAAACTGAGATGGGTGCCCAAATTCTTCCAAATCATTCTACAAAAGTGACCCACAAACTTTGTGTCTCTATCAAATACTATACTCCTGGGTATACCATGCAGCCTCACCACTTCTTTGAAAAATAAATAGCTATATTAGTTACATCCCTAGTCTTCTTGCAAGGAATGAAATGAACCATTTTAAAAAATCTATCCACAACTATGAAAATATAATCATTGTCTCTTTGATTTCTAGGAAATACTACAATAAAATCCATACTCACTGAATCCCATGGTCTATGTAGCACAGGTAGTGGTTGCTACAAACCAATGTTTTGACTATTTCCCTTTGCATGTTGGAATAATCTACATCTCTCCACATGCCTCTTTACATCTTCCTGCATTCACGACTAATAATAATGTGTACTCAACTATAGGTAAGTTTTATCCTACCCAAAATGTTCTACTAGGCTTCCACAATGCTTCTCCTTCAAGAGATTCTCTCTCATTGACCCTCTGGGAATGCACAATTGATTACCTCTAAACAACAAACCCTCTTGCAACATAAAATTAGTCCATGGTCCTCTATCTCTACTGATTTGACTATTGCAAGTTTCATATGCATCTATGAAATGTACATCATTTTCATGCAACTCCTTCAAGCTATCAAACTCAACATTGTTTGCCTGGATCTCCTATAGCAATAGACTTATTCTACTTAGTGCATCAAAAACTTTGTTTGTTTGGCCACTCTTATGTTTCAACATAAAATTAAAACTCTAAAGGTAATCCATCCATTTTACATTCCTTTGATTCAACTTGTGTTGGTTATTAATAGACTAGAGTTCATGGCTATCTATATAAACAATAAAATCTTTGGGAAGCAAGTAATGACTCAACTTCTTCAAACATTATACCAATGCATAAAACTCAAGGTCATAAGCTAAATAATTCTTCTCAGCATCATTTAACTTTTCACTGAAACTAGCAATTGGTTTCCCTTCTTGACTTAGGGCAATCCCTATTGCTAAGCACTCACTTTATTTTTCAAAATCTAAAACATTTATTTAGCGTCTTGATTCCATTCAAACTTTTTTTAATGTCCTTTAATAGTGTCAAGTATAGGAGAAACTATGTTACTTAAATTTTTGATAAACTTTCTATAAAAACTAGCAAGTCCATACAAATTTCTTACCTCATAAGCACTCATAAGTGTTGTCCAATCAACAATGGCCTTAACCTTCTCCTTGTCCATCTTCAATCCCTCTATGGACACCACAAAACCCAAGTAGACTAATTCAGTCTTCATAAAGGTACACTTCTTGATGTTGACCAACAACTTCTCCTCATGGAAGTGTCATAACCAACCTTAAGTTCTCTAGGTGTTCTTCCTTAGACCTACTAAAAATTAGGATATCATCCAAAAAGACTATCACAAACTTTCCCATGAATGATTTCAAGACTTCATTTATAAGCCTCATAAAAGTACTAGGTGCATTTGTAAGCCCAAAAGGCATAACCAACCATTCATAAAGACTATCATTAGTCTTGAATTCTATCTTCCATTCATCCCCAGGTATGATCCTAATCGAATGGTAACCACTCTTCAAGTATATCTTTGATAAATAAATAGAACCACTCAAACAATCCACTAAATCATCCATCCTTGGAATAGGAAACTTGTATCTAATGGTAATCTTATTGATTTCTCTGGAGTTTGTACATATTCTCCAATCACCTTCTTTCTTGGGTACTAAGATTGTTGGTACAACACATGGGCTAAGACTCTCCCTTTTCAATCCTCTTTCCAACAACTCTTTAACCTACTTCCTAATATCCTCATTCTCCTTGGGAGTTAATCTGTATGCAGCCTTTTTCTGGTAGGCTAGCCCCTAGAATCAAATCCATATGGTGAATAATGTTCCTCATAGGAGGTAGCTCATTCAAAAAATTAGCTACCATTGTAATGCCCCACCAAAAAACCCTAGAGGATAACACTACTATAACACAACAACGCCACATTTTATTTTTTAAAGTGCAATCACATAGAATGTAAACCATATCTAAACACAACATACAAGTTAAGCTGTGTCCTTTAAGGTTCCATGACTTCATTACTAGCAAAACTATTACCAAGGTCTAAACATACAACATGAGTTAACTAACATCAAGATTTCATTTTAAATCCATTGTATTGAATACATAAACAAATACATTTCTATATTATAACATTAGATAAGTAACCATCAAAGATCATATAATAAGAACCAATGAGTACATATACAATTTCTATTGCATGTGAGTACATCATTACATTGTTACAAGCTTACAAAAATGCTTCCCATAATACAATGGGAAGAACACATCAAGTTTACATTACATGATACAAATGGGATACAAGTTCAATACATAACAAAGCAACTATCTCTTCGAACTGGTACAAGATCTGGAATTTTCTACATGAGGTACATCCTTCACGTACACGATCAATAGCAAGGAAAACCCAATGGAAGAAAAAGCACAAACCTCCCGACCATGTGGAACCCTAAGGTCCACCTACCATGCTAGGAGATAACATAAGGTCCCACAACAAGTGAACAGTCAAGAAGATAGAAGGCTACACATGACTCCAAAAAAACACAAAACAACATGAACATCACATAGCACAAACATCACTTCCAAAGGCACACACACAACAGAAGGGAACACATAACTAGGGAATTCTAGATTGCAATAGGGAAGAGTGTCATCACATGGCTTTCTATGGGTTACCCTAACAGATCTTCCTAGATCCTGACCCCCATCTTGGGTTACCCTAGTAGCCTCTACCGATCCTAGACCCCCATAACAACTCATGCAAAATCAATATACCTTTCATGAGGACAAGGCAGTTGATCTTTCCATTTCAGGCCTTCTCATCTCATCTCAAGCCTAAATGATCACTTGAGCCATGAGTGATTCATTCCATTATCTTGATTAACATGAAAACTATCCAACCCCTTAATTCATTAATTAGGTTATCATTGAATTAAGAAAATCCCAAATGAGTTACCCTGGACACCACTTTAGGTTTCAGCCCCCATTGAGAGCCACTCCCCCTACTTGCAACCAGTAAACCCTACAAATCAAGCAAGGCATTTATCATCTTGCATACTCACAATAATCAAATAAATCCAAAATCAGTGTAAGACATGAACCATCTCGCACACATATCACAATCACAAAAACTATACATAGTGCAAGGCATTGACCATCTTGCACATCAACCTTGATCACATGAAACTATATCAAGATAAGAGGCACACCCATAGGGTTTTCCAACTTGCACAAAGTACATAACCCAAAACATTACCATACCACCTCTAAAGTGAAAACCATCATAAAACCATACACACTAAAATACTCCCTCCTATACACACTAAAATACTCCCTCCTAAGCCTTTGGAAGTCAACCTTAACCACTTTGCACAAAAGACTCCCGCATTTAAACAATAACCAAAATCACCCTCAATACACTAATCAAACACAAAAGACATTACAAGGAATCAATACTATAATGTAACCATGAAAGACTCCATTTAAGACATCATTACCATATTTCATGACACTTATTATCTTAGGCACTAAATTCACTTAACAAGACAAAATATCCATTCAATTATTCATCACATTTTAATCCAAGAATACATCCCTTAATTCAAGCATTATTTCAACTTTTTTATCACTCATTTCCACTTAATCCATAATTCAATTAAAGGATTTTTACTCCAATTATTTATATTCGAAAATTATTCTAGTAACCATATTCAAATTAATTAAATTACATTACAATTCCATTAAAAGAAATAACTAACACACTAATAGAGAGAAATTCCAAATCTTATAACATTAAATCTAAACCTTTAAACCTACCATTTAACCTCACTTACTTTAAACCTATCCTTAAACCTTCAAATAACAAGACCATGCAATATAAATTCTTTTACCTATTTACGGACTAAATCATTCCGCATAATTAATTACACAATTTAAATATTCATTTTGATAATAAATATTCAATTTTAAATATTTTACCAATGGAACTTTAGTTCATCATTCTCTTCTCAAAAGAATGTTTGATTAAAATAATTCAACAATACTACTTGTTTCTTGACTCTAAATTAAAATATTTAGACCTATCTACAATAGAATACTAACTTTACTAAAATGATAGAATTTTTGAATTCAACAATAGAAGACAAATAAGTTTAATTTCTAATATATACATATTTAATCATGTAAGTCTCATTATTTGTTTTATTTTTCTAAAATAATAAGTCTATGAAATTCATATGGTTAATTCAAATATTTCTTTTAATAAAAGACTATCTCAATAACCCTCTATATGCATACTAGAACTATTCATCTCATTGGACATTGAATTTCCTAATTCACTTTTCTAACATAGACAATAAATTACATAGGCAGAAATATTCTTTTACTATAACCATAATATAATATATCTATGTGTATATATATAATGTTAATGAAATACAACCATGGGGGAGCAGCCTGACAACAACTCTGTGTTTTAAGCATAACTCAAAAACCATGATCTGGGTATTTGGGATTTTTGGACAAAGGATAGAAGACATCGAGGCGAAGAAACCCTCAAATTTCTCACCAACCTAGTTCGTGAAAACAGAGTAATGGAGGATGCAATCAGGTCATTTTATTGGTAGGGGAAAAAATAAATCGATAGCACATAAAGAGATATGACAACTAGAGAATGTGAGAGAAACACCAAAGGGAAAGCGGTGAAGGAGACAAAGGCCATGCCAAGAATATAAGATAGAAAATATTGTCAAATGTTGCAGTTACATTGTCCTATTTGAAACAAAATTGAATTGAGGAAGCATAGGTAGCATAAACAAGTTAAATAGAATACCCAGAAGAAATATGGTTTCATGGCTACATAAGATTATAGAAAAGGGATTTGGTAACTTTAAAAATTGCATTTACTAATTGTTCTAATTCAAAATAAATAAACAAGAAAATGTTTGGTTTCCAAACAACATAAACATTCAACACATTCATTTTCAAAATGAAGATAAAATTCAGAAAGATAATAGTTCCAACCTGGATCCAATCGCTTAGCTGGGATGGAGATTGATGTCGAGCTCTGAATTTCCACCTTGTCAATCCAATCTTACCAAACCCTCAAATCAATTTTCAAAAACCCCCATTCAAAACAATAGTGTTCAATTTTTTTTATACAAATTCCCTTCTAGCCATGACATCATGAGAAATTATCTTGCAAATAAAAGTTTTCTTCTCTTCCCATAAAACAAAAACCAATCATCATCCAAATCTCTCAAAAAAAAAAAATTATTTACAAAAGGAAAGCTCTTTTATTTTTGAAACCTAAAATCTAATTAAGTCTCTAAAATCTCAGAAAAACATCAAGTTTCTCTTTTCCACAATCAGATCGAAACTATTCATGTGCTCCACAAAAATCCTTTCTATATTTTTTTAATATTTTAACTATATTTCCATTATCACATTTCATTTTAATATTTTATTTTATATTGTAATATTTTACCACACTTTTAAATATTAAAAACCATCATTATTGATAATTATTGTTACCTATTTTTAGCTACAACTCAAAATAGACAGAGCTGAGTGACATTCATCATTGAAAGGTACAATTTTTTTGCTAAAGTATTCATTTTTAGGTACAACTAAAGAACAGCCAAGATTTCTTGCAAAAATCTCAGACAATAAAAAAGGGGCAGTCAACTCAAGAGGTGAAACCGCCACCCTTTTATGTTAGTCTAATAATTGGTAATAGCATAGTGCATAATTGCATGATAGATTTAGGAGTTAGCAACTCAATTATGCTTAAATAGTTGGTAGACAAGTTAGGTATTGAGTATGAACCACTATCAAAAGGGGTAGTTTAGTTGGATGGCACAACCATCGAGTCTATAGGAGTTATAAAAAATCTGCCCCTTACACTGCATGCCTGTCTAAACTTTCAAATTCCACGGGACATTTATGTCATTGATCTCCCACCTTATTTTTTTGTTTGCCTGTCTAGAGATTTCATTGCAAAATTCGGTCGTTATCTATCATCAGACTAGTCACACATGTTTTTCAGAACCAGATATGGTACTAGAGTTACCATTAAGTCAGAACCACAAGCTAAAGATCATATCGATCCCTATGTGCCAAATCCTATAAATGCAAACCTATCTTTCCATGATCAAGAGCATCAATCCATGACCCTCGACCCCATTGTACCTATATAAGGCATAGCTGATATTAATTTAGATGAGTGGGGAACCAAGAATCATGAGGTTGACCCGTTCAGTCTCATGCATGAAGTAGGTTTGGGAATTTATATGATTCAGAAGCCTAATGTTACTATTCCAAATCTAGTCAAGGAGGAAAAACAACCAGATCACCAAATTGATTAGCTTTGGAAGTTGTACTTTGATGGATCAAGGAGTAAAATAGGTGTTGGAGGAGGAGCAGTGCTCATATCACCTGAAGGAGATAGGTATTATATAGCTTTTAGATTTTATTTCAATTGTTCTAATAGTTTTGTTGAGTAGAAAGCATTGATACATGGTTTAGAGTGGGCCAGAAAAAGGAAAATTAAATGTTTACAAGTGTTTGGTGATTTTGAATTAATAGAAAATCAGGTTAGAAATCTTAATTTAACAAAAAATGATTTGTTGAAATTGTATAAGCACCGTGTTTGGGACTTAATTGAAGAATTTGATGCATTTAATTTGCAATCCATGCCAAGAAATCATAACAAGCAAGCTGATAAACTTGTTTCCATGGGATCACAGTTTGACATCCCAACTGAAATTCATAACATGCAAATGCAGCAATATGTGAAGGAAGTTGCCAGACCTTCGGTACCTGATAACAATGTAAGTTGGCATATTTTTGACAGTGATGAGAAGATAATTTATTTTTTGATGGAAGAAGCAAAGTTTTCTGCTGGAAACCAGCACAAGTTTGATCAACAATATGGTGATCAGATCATGTAATTAAAGTCTAATAAACTGCCAAAAGGTTTGGTGACTCTTGAATCCATCTTCAACACTGATGATCGGGCTAGAAGAGATAAATCCAGCATCACAGTGAAGCAGGAACATTACGAACCAATTGAAATATTCAAAGACAAGCTCCTTAAGCTTGGCAAAGTCTGTACAAAGGAGAAACAACAAGCCTTTATCTCACTTTGTTAAGAATTCAGTGACATCTTTGTTTGGGAATATGGAGATATAAAGGGTTTTAACCTTGAGTTAGCTCAACACACCATTGAGATGGAACCCAATGCAAAACCAGTCAGACAGAAGCAAAGGCCCCTAAATCTGAAGTTAGAAC
This sequence comes from Sequoiadendron giganteum, assembly GCA_007115665.2. Classification (NCBI taxonomy): domain Eukaryota; kingdom Viridiplantae; phylum Streptophyta; class Pinopsida; order Cupressales; family Cupressaceae; genus Sequoiadendron; species Sequoiadendron giganteum. The sequence goes on from CM021103.1 coordinate 606,411,944, forward strand.
ATTTACTAAAAATAGAATTGAACAAGCTAATTGAAGGTAGTATCATATTTCCAATCAAGCACACTTCTTGGGTATCAAATTTGGTGCCCATCAGAAAGAAGAACGGAGAGATAAGATTGTGTGTTGATTTCCATGATCTAAATAGAGCTTCACTTAAAGATCACTATTCATTGCCTTCAATGGAGTAGATAATGCAGGTTGTTTCAGGATCAAAAATGTTCTCATTGTTGGACGGATATCCAGGTTATAACCAAATATTGGTTAAGGAAGAAGACCAGTACAAGATAACCTTTACCACCAAATGGGGTACTATGGCTTATAGAAAAATGTCATTTGGATTGTCAAACATAGGAGCAACCTTTCAGAGAGCAATGGATACGACTCTCCAAGGTTTGATAAACAAGTTTGTTCTTGTATACTTAGATGATATCACTGTCTTCTCACGAAATGCTAATGAACATTTTGGTCATCTTAGACAGATTTTTGAGAGATGCAAAGAATATGGAATTTCTTTGAATCCAAAGAAAAGTATTTTTGTTGTTCACGAAGGTAAGCTTTTGGGTTACATTGTTTCTAAGGATGGTATTTCTATTGACCCATAATGTATTGCAACCATTCTAGCTCTACGACTTCCTACTCACAAAAAGGGTTTGCAAAGTTTTTTAGGAAGAATAAACTTTGTTAGGAGATTTATTCCTAATATTACAGCGTTGTTGCAACCTCTCACTACATTGTTGAAGAAGAACATGCAGTTCAGCTAGACAAAGGAGGGTAAGAATAGTTTTGAACAGATTAAAAAGGCACTTGGAGCAGCCCCGACACTAATAAATCCAAACTTTGATAAATATTTTATATTGTATGCATTTGGTAGTGTTAATACAATTTTTGCCATGCTATGTCAGTAGAATGATCAAGGACTTGAGCAACCCATAGCATTCTTTAGTCAAGTCTTACATGTTTATGAAACAATATATTCATTTGTTGAAAATCATGTGCTTGCTATAGTAAGGAGTCTTAAAAAGTTTAGACACATGTTGTCTAATAAAAAAATACATCTACTAGTAGCTCACCCAATAGTTAAGGAGTTTATGTTGAACAAAGACATTAATGACAAGTGATCAGGTTGGATAACCAAAGTCATGGAATACGACATCAGTATAAAGGTTACCAAGCTTGTTCGAGGGAAGGGTCTGTGCGAACAACTTGTAGAAAAGGAACAAAATAACAATGAAGAAGTCATTATAGTTCTAAACAATGAAGAAGAACCTGTTGTTCTAGCTATTCTAGTTGATTAGATCCATCAAATGATCCATTACTTGCATACTGGAGACTGCCCAGAAGGTATGGAAAAATCTAAACGAAGGTATTACAGATTACAAGCAATTCCTTATGCAGTAATAGATGGTGTTTTATATAAAAATAATTCAATAGAGTATTCCTTAGATGTATTAACCCAAATCAGACTTAAAGGATTCTGGAGGAATTCCATGATGGACCTGCTGGAGTCATTTTGCACCACGTACTATAGCTCTAAAATTTGTGAAAGTAGGGTACTATTGGCCAGATCTTTTCAAGAATGCTTATGCTTATGTCAGAAAATGTGCTAAATGTTCCTTGTTTGTAGGAAAACAGAAGTTAGCAGCTCTTCCCCTAAATCCAATTCAAGCTGAGTAGCCATTCGAAAAGTGGGGACTTGATTTCATCGATCTAATTAACCCACCATCAAGTGTAGGGCACAAGTGGATCTTGACAACAATAGATTACTTCATGAAATGGACAGAAGCAGTTGCCTTGAGAGATGAAACATCAGTTTTAAACTTCTATCAAGACATAGTTTCCAGGTTTGGTACTCCTGAGTCTATCATTTCAGATAATGCTTTAGCCTTTATTGGCTTAAAAGTTTCAAATTGGTCAATGAAGAATAACATTTATTTGAATACTTCATCCAATTATTACCCCCAAGGTAATGGACAGGCAAAATTGACAAATAGGAATCTGATTAAGATCATTAAAAGGACAATTGAAGATAATCAGAGGTCATGGCATGATAAACTTAAATTAACCCTTTGGTCTAATAGAGTTACACCAAAATGATCAATAGGTTTTTCACTGTATGTTTTGGTTTATGGTAAAGAGGCCAAGCTGCCTATTTCAATAGAGTACCCAACTTCGAGCTACATAAAAGAGCTGGAGTTACTTGAAGAGCAGCCAATGCAAGTTAGGCTTGTTGAATTAATAGAGTTAGAAGAAACCAAGAAAGAAGCTTTTAGGAAGCTTCAAATTCATCATTCTCAGATGAAGAAGACATTTGACAAGAAAGCAATAGCAAGAGTCTTCAATGAGGGTGACTTAGTCTTGAAATGGGATGAGTTAAAAAGAAGGCCTAGCAAACATTCCAAGTTTGATGCCATGTGGGATGGCCCATACATTATAACAAAAATAAAAGAACATAACGCTTTTCAGCTCCCAAGGCTAGATGAAGAAGTATTGCCAATTCTCGTCAACATGATTCATCTCAAGTTGTGCTATTAAGAATTTAGTTGCTACTGTACATAGTAGTATAGTTTTTAGTTTCAATTATGCCTTCAATAAGTGCTCATTGCACACTAGTTTTTATTCAATATTGTTTCACTTTCAATAAAGTGCAGTCACTGCACAGGAGTTTCAAACTCTGTCATAAACAGAGTTGCAGTAGTTTCTTTCAGTTTGTTTGTTTTGAAGATGAGTTATAGAGTTTTACTGAGTCAAGGCAGAGCAAGAACAAACTCCATGCCCAATGGATAAGTTACATAACTCGTCTATGGTGTTTAGCAGGCAAACACTCTGCAAAGGTCGCCAATTTGTTACCTATTTTTCACTACCAGCTCAAACAGGTAGAGCTAAATTGCAAATTCAAGTCAAAAGGTACTCAAGATGTTCAAATTTTTCTGCTAAATACTCATTATTGTGTAATATTTTGTTACAATCTAAATTCCAGTAATATTATGCAAGAAGATTTCAGAATAATATTATAAGATTGCATAATGTTTGATTTTTTATTCATAATGTACAAACCAGAATCCCACACAAGTCGTGGGAGTAACTTAGTTTGATTTTCATAATCAAATAAGGGGTGCATGAAGTAAAAAAAACTATACAATCGAGAATAAAGAAGGCATAGAGTAGAAAGTGATTCGTCATTTCTTGGAATGACAAATCATTGACAAGTTGAAGTCTTCAATTGTGACTTTGGATCGATCCAGCTCCAAGCTCCGATGCACCTGCAAGTATGATAAAAGTGTGGTTAGAGAAATGCAAATCAAATCCTATCATATGCCTATGCTATCAATAGAAATATAGCATACAATTGATCAGGCATCCATTAGATGATTTCATTGTAAAAAGGCATAAAAGTCGAAAGGAAAGCTTTCGGCTTCTTTTTTTTTGCTAACATGTTTGTTCACTGTACAAGAAAAAGTTTATTATGTTAGTGATAATTTTATTAGATATGTGGAGTAAAATGGGCTACCACAAGGGTTGAGCTCGGCATATCAAGGAGGAAACACTCTCAAGTTACATATGAGAGTTCATTAATATTGTCAAAATAGTCATCAAGAGAGTTGTTGAAACTAATAATATAATCATATAAGCAGCCTTATTTCAAAGATATTCAGAAAAACAAGTTAAGAGCTCATAAATTTCATTGATATCCTGTTTCAGCTCTGCTTTACATTTTCACGTTACATTTAAATGAAGTATAGAGCCTCTTTACACTAAAGAGAAACTGAAATAGAATATCAAGCATGTTAAAAATGATTAAATTTCTTTCAGATTTGATCTATCTATGGCTTTTCTATTTTCATAATATGATTCTTAGAATTAATGTACTTTCTTGTAGATTATAATCAGAATATTAAACTTGATAAATATGAAGTTGATGCCAAATCAATATTGAAAAATACTGATCATGAATTCACAAGTCTGAATTTTTCCTTTAATGGTATTCAATCTACAAGAGACAAACATATATTGATTTCGATGTCTCCAATTATGGATCAGATATATATTAAATATATAAGGAAGAGACACATCCCATGAGCAGACATGTCTCCACAAAGTGGAGGCATGTTCGTTCATGAGATGTCTCATGAATTGTTCCTTTTCATCTAACTAAACACCCGATCTCTAATCAAGGTTTGTTACTTAATAAACATAAATGCTTACCAAGTTCGATCTATATTTATATTTCACAAATAAATAATATCCAATCCAGAAATGATCATCGATAATGATGCTCGATCGGGATCCTATATGAAACATGGAAAGCCCATAATCCGCAAGTAATAACCTCTAAATGCGGATCAATAATATACTTGGAATATAGTAGATTTCGATCAGTTATATAAGTGATCATCGATTTCCAAAATTTATTACAAATGATGACATGAATATATACAATTAAATATAGATGTGTGTATACATATGTCAGTACATACTGACATATATACACACACATTATCAAATCGATCATCATTTCTATATCTGATCAAAGCTTCCATATTTTAACACTCCCTCTTAGCTAGGGAAGATAAAACTAACCAAGTATATAGTGATATCAACTTACTCGTGATATCAGAAGATATGGTATGCTTCTAAGAGTGTCAAGTCACATGAAATTATTTATAACACATCTTCATTATGGTATGTGCACTGACATTAATTCTCATGATGTCTACCATAATAAATCATGGCATATCCAAGGATACATTTATCCACCATGATTATCTCATAAGGATCATAATGATCTTCAACTGATATCAAGTCTCATGATATCTATCAAAATTTCCTAGAGATATTGTCATGACATATCCACAGATATCAAGTCACATGATATCCATCATGATAGTGAAACTAATCATTGTAAAGTCGTCACCTTACAATGTCAAATACAAGTGTTCATTATCAGAAAGATCGTCACCTTTCAATAATGTACATAGGGGGGTCGCATAAAGTCATGGAGTCACACACATGAAAAAAGAGTTTACACATTAAAAATATTTCAAATACATTAGTACAAAATAAACAATTTGAGTCTCAATCTCAACAATAATTTACATTTCAACCATACCAAGTTTCTTCCTGAAGTGTTCAACTTTAACTCTGGAGAGAGGCTTGGTGAGAATGTATATTGTTCGATTGCTTGTACTAATATACTCCAACTAGATCACATTCCTTTCTACCATTTCTCTCACATAGTGGTAAGGGATCTCTATATGCTTTGATCTATCATGGAATAGTGGATTCACTGAAAGCTTAATACAACTCTAATTGTCATAGTGGATAATAGTAGGATTCAAGGGCTCACCAAATAATCCCGCAAGAAATTTCAGGAGCCATACTACTTCTCTTTCTCCCATAGAGGTTGCAATATATTCGGCTTCTATTGAGCTTTGTGCCATTGAAGACTGTTTCTTGTTGATCCAAGACATCATAGCCGATCCTAAACTGAAGCAACATTCCGATGTGCTTTTCCGATCGGTTACACTTCCAGCCCAATCTAAATTAGATTATCCATGCAAATCTAGGTTGACATTTTTGTATTTAAGACCATATCCAATAGTACCTAGAAGGTATCTCAATATATGCTTCATAGCAACAAGGATATTTCCTTTGGTCCAAACATAAACTGGCTTAGAGCATTCACTCCATAGAAAATATCTGGTCTAGTGTTAACCAAGTACATTAATGATCCAATTATCTATCTATAGAGAGTAGGATCTACAAAATTTGACTATGTTGTTGCTTCCTTCAATTTGTGTAAGTTGGTTTCCATAGGTGTAGACATGGGTCTACAGTCCAGCATCCTGTATCTCTTCAGAATATCGATAGTATACTTTCCTTGATTTAAAATGATACCATCTGATTTCTGCCAGACTTCTAACCTAAGGAGGTAATGTAAATTCCCAAGTCTTTCATATCAAATTCTGAGGCCAGGTCCTTCTTACATTGGGTAATAAGGTGTTCTTGTCCTGTTATTAATAGGTCATCAACATATAAAACTAGTATTAACATATCACCTTTAATTACCTTAAAATAGAGATTTGGATCTGCATCATTCTTGGAAAATCCTAGTCCCATAAGGTAGTTATCGATCCTTTCATACCAGGCTCTGGGGACCTATTCAAGTCCATATATAACTTTATTCAATTTGCATACATGTGAGTCTGCATTATGTATCACAAAGCCTTCAAGTTGCTCTAAATAGACTTCTTCTTCAATGGTCCCATTCAAGAAGGCAGTTTTCACATCCATTTGATGGATCTTCCAGCCTTTAGCTACTGCAATAGCTATTACTGCTCTAACAGAGGTGTACCGAGCAACGGGTGCAAATGTCTCTTCATAATCAATACCTTCCTTTTGTGAGAAACCTCTGGCAACAAAATGTGCTTTGTGTTTCTCTATACTGCCATCAGTAGCATGTTTGAATTTGAAGAGCCATTTCGAAGAGACAACAAATTTCTCTTTTGGTCTAGGTACTATATCCCATACATCATTTTTCAAAATGGATTCATACTCTTATGTCATAGCATATTTCCATACAAGATGCTTGAGAGCTTCTATAACACTAGTTGGTTCTGAACTAATGATCTCACTCATTAAGGAAAAACAGCTTGAGAATCTTTTGGGTCTCTTACTTTCTCTAAAAGTTCCTTTAGGTGTTGTATAATTCTCAGCTTCCTCAATCATCTTTCTAGCCCAAAGTGGTCTCTTTTTGTTGTTGTTATTAGGATTCTCTTCTGGAGCAGTTTGGTTTTCATTTATGATTTCTTCAGGATACTCCCTTTGAATCTCAAGAGCAGGATCCTCCTCCATGACTTTAGGAGAATCTTGAATTTCTATCTCATTAGAACTCTTTGCCCTTTTGAAAGCAATGTCTTCCTCAAAGATGACATCTCTACTTAGTTCAATTTGTTTTTGTCTAGATATGTATATTCTGTAAGCTTTTGAGTTTTCACTATAGCCCATGAATATCCCTTTCTTTCCAGTAGGTTCTAATTTAGATCTCGTTTCTTTAGGTACATGAATGTAGACAGAGCAACCAAAGATCCTTAAGTGACTTATGGCAAGTTTTACACTAGTAAATTCTTCTTCAGGAGTTTTTTTATCTAGATGTGAGTGGGGACATTTATTTTGAATGTAGATAGTTGTCCTAGAGGCTTCTGTCCAAAATGAAGTTTCTATGTTTTGGTCGTACAACATTGCTCTAGCAGCTTCTACAATAGTTCTATTTTTCCTCTCAACAACACCATTTTGTTGTGGATTTTTGGCTACAGTAATCTCCCTCTTAATCTCAGCATTTACAAAAAAATCCTTAAAAATTTCTGAGGTGTATTCCTTCCCATTATTTGTTCTTAGTATTTTGATTTTCCTCCCGAAATTTTTCTATGTAAGAGCTTTGAACTCCTTAAACCTTTTAAGGATTTCTTCCAACTCTTTACATTTAAGAAAATATATCCAGGTCTTTCTAGAGAAGTCATCTACAAATATTACATAATATAAGAATCCTGCCATGGAGGGTACAGACATGGGTCCACATAAGTTAGAGTGGACTAATTCTAATACATCTTTGGTTTTACTCAAACTATTTTGGAAGGTCCCCTTTGTATTCTTTCCTAGGGCTCACCCTTTGCATGCTCCTTCATAAATTTGTTTTAGTTTGGGAAATCCTGTAACCAATTTTTCTACTGAAGGTAGGGCACGGAAATGAATATGTCCTAATATTCGATGCCAAATTTCATTTGAATCAGAGGTCTCATGAATAAGGGCTTGATTAGTGTCAGTCCATAGTTTGTAGAGATATTCTTGTCTTATACAGGTATAGTTTGTGCTTTCTTTATGGTGGAGTTCTTTGGCCATGCCAGAACTTTTCCATCCATAAAGGTAACCCTATATCCATTGTCTTCAAGATCAAAAATGGATATTAGGTTCCTCTTTATTCCTGGTACAAACAATACTCCAGTGAGTTTTAGAGAGAGGTCAGACTTCAAATTTATGGTGCAAGTTCCAACCCCCTTTATTGGATGTGAAAAATCATCCCCAATAGTTACTTCTCATTAGTTTCTTCTATCATAGTATCTATATGTTCTCTGAATCCTATGATGTGCCTTGATGAACCACTATCAATTACCTAGGTATTGAATTTGTTTGATACTTGGCTTGATAATGTTGAGTAGAAGACAAATTTCTCATAATCATATTCTATATTTGTCTTTCCAACTTCAGCAAAGGATACTTTTTGTTTTGTTTTATTAGGGCACTTGATTGCATAGTATCCATACTGATCACATTTGAAACATTGTATTTGGGAGATGTCATTCCTTTTCTTGGATGATCCTTTCCCATAAGAATTCTTCTTTCTCTTGAAGTTTTTCTTCTTACCTTTCTTATGAGAATTTGTGTTTAACACATGAATATCCTCATCTATGAGTTTCTGCTTGTTTCCTTTTATCATCAGTCTCGCTTCTTCTTGTAAGCAATCTGTTCTTAGCCTATCAAATTTACGGATTTTTGATCTTGCACTTATTCCTTGAATAAATGACTCCCATGAGTTTGGTAGGCCACCTAGAGCTATTAGTGTTAACTCATTGCTATCAATTTGATATCCAATTGTTGACAGTTGATCTCTTAGTTAAGTGATTCTCATGAAATATGCATTAATAGATTCTCCCTTGTTCATTTGTACATGATTAAGTTTCCTCTTTAGAGCAAGGGTCCTACTAGTGTTGTTTATTTCAAAAGTGCTTTCAAGGGATTTAAACATTAGGTATGCAATCTCATGTTTAGACATAATAGGTACTATATGGTCCCTAACTTCATCTACTATAAGTTTCATAGTTTTCTCATTGTTCTCAATCCATTGAGTTTTCTCCAAATCATTCTCTGGTTCTATCTTGTTTTCTTTCACAAATGAGTCTAACTTATTTTCTTTCAGAATCATCATGATTCTAAATTTCCATGATGTAAAGTTGTTTGCACCTTCAAGACGATCCTCCAATCTAATTATACTCGACATTATGAAGAATGAAATGTGTTTGCGATTTCAAGAGAGAATATGGTTTTAAAGTAATATGATATCTTGAATTTAATCGAATCTTTCTTAACATGGCTCTGATACCATGTTAAAAATGATTAAATTTCTTTCAGATTTGATCTATCTATGGCTTTTCTATTTTCAGAATATGATTCTTAGAATCACTGTACTTTCTTGCAGATTATAATCAAAATATTGAACTTGATAAATATGAAGTTGATGCCAAATCAATATTGAAAAATACTTATCATGAATTCACAAGTTTGAATTTTTCCTTTAATGGTATTCGATCTACAAGAGCAGAACATTTATTGATTTTGAGGTCTCCAATTGTGGGTCGAATCTGTATTAAATATATAAGGAAGAGACACATCCCACGAGCGGACATGTCCATTCATGAGATGTCTCATGAATTGTGCCTTTTCATCTAACTAAACACCTGATCTCTAATCGGGGTTTGTTACTTAATAAACATAAATTCTTACCAAGTTTGATCTGTATTTATCTTGCACAAATAAATAATATCCAATTTAGAAATGATCACCGATAATGATGCTCGATCGGGATCCTATATGAAACATGGAAAGCCAATAATCTGCAAGTAATAATCTCTAAATGCAAATTGATAATATACTTGGAATATAGTAGATTTCAATTAGTTATATAAGTGATCATCGATTTCCAAAATTTATTGCAAATGATAACATGAATATATATACAGTTAAATATATATGTGTGTATACATATGTCAGTACATACTGACATATATACACACATATTATCAAATCGATCATCATTTCTATATCTGACCGAAGCTACCATATTTCAACAAAGCATCAAGCTATTTCATGGATTTTTAGAATAGATTTTACAAGGGACAATGAGTATTCACCATTGAAGCTAAAGGTAAACATGTTTGCACTTGATATAGTTTTCACCATGCTCAAACATAACATTGGCAAGAAAGTGGTGACAGTCACCGTTTACAGATATATTCACCATACTACAAAGAGGAATCATTGTATCATGGTGGAGAACTCACAGATGAGCTAGACAAAGCCTCATTACAAAGATAATCTACATAAGGATACAATTTCAACAATGTATTTCAAATAAGTCATGGTGGTATATGTGTGCAGTAAGTTTCATAACAGTATAGTTCCTAGTGAAGTTCTATTAGAACATTAGCACTGTCAGGTACACAAAAGTTTGACAAGAACAGGTACAATCAACGTGTGCAGTCACAATATTAATGATAACAACAATCACTATAACGATCATAGTTCAACTTTATTTCTCAAAGGAACTATCTTATATGGTTTTATATTATGATAAAAACAATCATTGCATAGGACAGAGCCATAAAAAATTTTAGTGTGACCTTTGAAATCATACCAAGTTACAGGTGAACATTTCAGACAGTGATAAGACAACCATTAGCATGATAATAATAATTTTTCATCACATGAAAAAGTCACATAGTCAAGTGGAGAGCTAGAGCAAGGTATTATAACAATGACTATCAATATCGAAATTACTTACATTTTCATCTTAAAGCTGAAAGTAAACCTTAGCGCATAAAGGACAATCATAAATCAATGGGAGCCACAAGTAGCCAAAATGCATATCTAAAAGGAGCAGATTGGAGCCTCAAAGAAAGATAGTCATAAATGATTAAGCAAAGTCTTCATGATGCATGGGAAATGAAATATGATAATTTCAGAGCATAGTAATTATTGCTTAATCTAACCTTCAAAACAGGGAGCAGTTATCAGTGTTATAGTACATAATATGAATAACAAGGGTAATAAAAATGATCTACAGGGGTTTCATAGTTTTTTGCAAACAGTTAAAAAGGTTTTGTTCCATTTGAAGCCTTCTCTGGGTAAGGTGAGATCTGTTTTCTAGGAACAAGTGGAAGAGTGATACAAATTTTTGCCTATCTCATAAGTTCATTAGCCAATCAACGAACCTTGAATACATAATAAGATATGCAATATAGACGCCTGTGCAACAATCCAAAGAAGACATATTGTTGTTCTGAAGATAGTAGCTTTAAGTGACTACAAACTAAGAACAAGGTTTTATTCTTATGCAGATACAAGGAGATGCTAAGAAGGATGACCAATTGCTTAGAGTGAGGTATTTTCAATAATGCTAGAGTGGTCAGATTTGTAACAGAAAAACCTCGAGGCAAACCAATGGCCAAGAATTTAAATCCAAATACTCTGCATACAAAAGAAAATATAGAATACCCATAATGAAAGACAGAACCGTTACCTATTGAAACCCTTCTCTCTACAAAGATACAACCCGTAGCCTTATTGAAGAAGATTCAATAAATAAATAATCCTTCATGGCGGCCTCAAAAAAGGAAAATATCAACAGAAGATAAAAAGGGACATGAAAATATTAAGGATAATATGGATGTCACAGTTGTGAAGCTTGTAAAATCCCTTAAAACACAGAAAAATCTCTAGATTTGTGAGGAAGATAAATTTTCACTCAAACTTCTCATCTGCGGGTCTTAGAGGAAATCACCAAAAACATGACAGAATGTGAAGATCTTCAAGCTAAAGAGTCAAAAACTTTCTCCATGACATCACTCAGGGTTTTGTTTAATTTCAAAAGCCATAAATCTAGGAAAGCTCATTCATAGTAACAAGATACATGAAATAGAGGGAAAACCCGTGCCACGAAAAGAGTTGAAATAAACTGCTAAAGTATAGAAGCGACCAGATGAAATTTTGCATAGAAGACAAAGCATTCATTCTTTCATGAAGAAAAGGATGAACCATGGTGACCTCCAAATGACAGCTAGTCATGGCCAGAAAAGTAGAGGATAAAAGTAACTTTCATAATATCATGTGCCAAGTGACTTACCTTTAGTTCGAGCACCATGCAGTTAGATTTATGCAAGTATAAACTTTCAATCTTGCCCAGAAAGCTCCAGTTCAAAATCAATACCAGCAGCATGGAGGCGCTCTTTCTCAAGAAAAGATTCTTCATGAAGCTTCCTCTCCAAGAAAGAAGTCAAGTGCGAAGTGAGGAAATGATTAGGGTTCACCACTATTTTCTTACCCTATTTCGACAAAGGATATCTTTTGATAATGATTTTAGTTTAATCATTTTGTTTCATTTATCTGTCGTGGTCCATGACTTATAAAGTCAAAAATCCTAATCATGTGGTCAGCTCAATGAACAAGTATACCATGGCTGATGTGATATTGAAGACTTTGCATATCAAATATGCTAAGTGATGCTAGTGTGGTGGAAGATTAGAATTATGCATGGGCCCATGATCTTTTTTAAGGTCAAGATTCTATTTTGACATAAGTCTTGAGGTTTATGTTTTGCATTGCATATTGTAAGTTAAATGATTAAATGATAAAGTATATATCATTTAATTTATTTAACTATCTCAAAATGCAATCATAAATATTAAGGATAAATTTTTAATTATAGCTTCAAGTTGGAAACACATGTGAACTATTATCTTTAGATTGTGCATGAAGGCCAAATATCGAAAATACTAAGAAATAAATCGTTCATGCACAAGTGGAGTTCAGATTCAGTTGTTCAAATCATGCATATGAGGTTCTTATTTTAGTTTCACTTCAGTTCACAGATATTTTGGTCATGCGCATGAAGGGTGGGGTTTTCTGAGCAGAGAGTGCAGTTTGCTCCATTTTTTAGCTATTTTATCAAGGTTTCATCTTCTGCTCGAATTTTAGCTTTGGAGTTATCGTTTTTACTTCAATTCTCTTTCCAGATCTATTATTGGTTTCTTGTGTATGCCTCTTGTATATATTGAGGAAACTTAGTCAGTTTTCCTCTAGTTCTTGTTTTTTCATCCTTTGCATTTTACAAAGCAAATTATCATGTAACTCAGCTTTTTTTCAAATTAATATAGTAGCAGGTTTACAAGTTCATCTTGGTGTCATCTTGCAGTATTTTCTTGCTATTTTCTTTCAAGATTGATCAAAATTTTCTTTTTCAGAATTATATAGTTTGTCCTTATGAATGATTCGATGAAATTATTGTGTTTTAGCTATTGAAAAACCTTTATTTTGTCTTGTTCATAATTGTACATCATATCACAGGTCTTAAGTTGTGCTATAATCATTTCATTCTTCAAGTTGTGATAATTTATTTTCATTCTGAAAAGACAAGTTGTTTGGCATTCTTTGGAAACACTTTTGTGATCATTTATGAACTGTGTGAATGGTTTTTTTGAGAATAGTTGTGAATCAGTTTGTAGGTGTTATCATTTTTTCCATTTAGGTGCATCACCAT